>WAAD01011451.1:104537-178648 GCA_013389945.1 Fregata magnificens
TTCTCCAGGAGAATGCCGTGGGAGACCGTGTCAAAGGCCTTACTAAAGTCCAGGTAGACAACATCCACAGCCTTGCCCTCATCTACTAGGCGGCTCACCCGGTCATAGAAGGAGATCAGGTTGGTCAGGCAGGACCTGCCTTTCATGAAGCCATGCTGGCTGGGCCTGATCCCCTGCTTGTCCCGCACCTGCCCGGTGAGCTCACTCAAGATGAGCCGCTCCATGATCTTCCCGGGCACCGAGGTCAGGCTGACTGGCCTGTAGTTCCCCGGCTCCTCCTTCCGGCCCTTCTTGTAGATGGGCGTCACATTGGCTAGCTTCCAGTCATCCGGGATCTCCCCCGTGGACCAGGACCGCTGATAAATGATGGAGAGCGGCTTGGCAAGCTCCTCCGCCAGCTCCCTCAGCACTCTCGGGTGGGAGTAATCTGGCACTTAGCCACAGGGCATGGTCAACTCTATCAGCCACAGAGAACTGACCCTAACATGCCCTTCAATTTAGTTGAGAGGATTGTAAAAACTCTCTTTGAGCACATCAGAAAAGCCAGGTATAGAATGCTATCCTGCTATTAACCCTGAGTTAGCAAGGAAAGGACTGAAAGGAGGGCAGAGGACTCTTGAGGTACTCAGTAAAGAAGAAAGCAGTAAAAAAGAAACTATTGCAGTACTTTTCAATCTGCTCCTCAGTATCAGCTGTTTTCTGCGTAGCTTGTATTGCATCACCTTTCCCAATCACACTGATGTCACACTTCAGGTATCCCTTGGCTCCCGTCCTAATGTCAGCAGGATCTGTGAGAAGTGCCCACTTGTCACAAAACTGATGACCTGTAAGATGGATGAAATTAAACACCCAAATAGAGGATGCAAAAAATGCAAATATTTCTCCTCTCCACTTCCAGAAAGGGCACTGCAAACAACATTTGTGCTTTCAGAAGGATCATGCTGAAGTACTCTTGTTTACCAGGCACATCTAGAGGGTCCAAAATGTGGTGTGACCAAAAAGGCAAGCAAAGGATTGATCTAGAGCTCGTCAGGAACAAGCTCATTTTCATCAATAGTTGCTGAGATCAGTGACTAAAGACCAGTGGAAGGTTGGGTGAGATTTTAGCAGCTAAATTAAGGCTGAGGCTTTATGAGGAAAGGCCAACTTTTTGATGAGAACTGTCTGAAGATCTCAGAACTCTCCGGCAGCAAAACCCTTGCTGGGAGCTGTGGCCAGGCATAACACTGGCAGTCAGCTGAGAAAGGGAGGAAGGAGGGTGGACAGGCATCAGAGGAAGAAGAAGAAGCCAGAAGCAGGTTCAGCTCCATCTGTCCAGTGGGAAAATGCACAAGACAATTCACCCACAACAGCCTGCTTCAGCAACCCCCCTTGAGCAAGGTCCTAAAACCTTACATTGTGTCCTTGGGCATCACCTTGGGTGTGTAAAGGAGTGGGAGGGAGAGACCAGAGTGTACCAGGGATATGAGCTGAAGATCAATCCTCAGACACCACCCTCCTGTAAAAGTGTGAGCAGGAAATACAGGACAGAATTCAGAGACTAGCGCAGTCTGAGTACAGACGTAGACTGCTCACTTCAGTCAGGCAATTCCTCTCTACTGACTCTTGCAGGAGCTCTGAAGAGAGGGTGGTCTGAATGACTCTACACTTTTGCCATAACCGGGTGACATCTATAGCAAGTGGCCTAAATACGTTCACTCCCAAAGTCTGAGAAGAGACCAGGTCCTTGAGTAATTATGGAAGAGAGAAAGATACATGTGTGGATGGTTGTAAAAACAGGCCAAAAAGGAGGTAGCTGATCTTTTCTTAGCTTCAAATTTCAGAAAGCACTGGACAGCTCTGAAGATGGCAGATCAAGTGGACCCATGGTCACCTCTTTGTCATCTCCTTCTTCCCTCTCCCGTTATGGTCTGCTCCTCCTCTCATCTCATGCTCTCCTCACCGTTCCTTCCACGGTCCATCCCACTTTCCCTCCCTCCACCCCTTCTACCCCAACACACGCGGCAGAGCTTTGGATGCTCTGTAACGAATGAGTGGAGTTGGGTTTTGTAGAGCATTCAGCTGTCCACTCTGACCCCCTAAAGAAAAGCCATCCTTGATAAGTGCTTCCCACCTATGGGCAGATTATCAAGGTGTTTTCAGTGTTGAACTTTTTTGCAAAAATTTGGCTGGCGCTCTGGTATCCAAATAGGAAAACAACCCTTCCAAAAACCTTGCTAAGTTTATCCCTTAGCATAAACCACAAGCACCTAAGTGGAAAAGCAGCACACCTCCCTCTCCTCTCCTTCCCTGCCTCACATCTCATTTAACAGACAAAAAGGGCAGAAAATGCACTGCTTACCTGGCTGACTGTACACCGTCCCCAGATCTACTTTAAAGGAGCCTATCAGCACACTCCCGATCAGTTTATTGTGCATAACCTGTCAGAAAAAGGCCAGTTAAAGAATGTCACTATGTCTCTTCCCAGTCAGCGTAAGAAAGAGCAATCCAAACAAAGATCACATTTGGTTCACAGGTAATAAGCAGCAACATCCAGCACCACTCAAAATAGGGTGTGCATAGCCACAGCAGGTACAGCAAGCATTTGGAGTCTGTTCTTTACCCAATGTTGTGCCAATTTAGAAACCAATATAGTTGCATCCAAGTGGAATCACACAGGTTCATCCCAGGACCCAGGATTATATAGCATGGGAATCAGATGGATGTGTCTTCAGAGCAGATGCAGTTATATTACTTACCCTGGCAGTTTTAAATAAATCATAATGAATATAAACACATGGGGCATAACCGGTTTCACACTAGGTTGCAGAAATCATATCACTTTCTGTGCAATAGCTGAATTGCCATAAGAACTGAGTACACTCAGAGGAGAAAAAATTGAAGTGTTTCTTTGCAACATTTCAATGTACACATAAACCAAGAGACTCATTTCTGATTTACCCCCCACAATACTAATAAAACCAGAGAAGAGATATAGATGTAAATGAGATGGCAAGCAGGCCCCAGCGAGTCTGTCTCCTTGTCCTTCCTGCCAAGTAATGAATTTAATTTAATTCAAATTTAATTAATAATTTTCCTTTGTGATGATTCCCAGATCTATGTACTTCTGTGTCTGGTTTTCAAATACATGCATGTGCTTCACTTTACAGACAAGGTGGAGGCTAGCAACATCTTTGCTGTGGTTTAACCCGTCAGGCGGCTAAACACGACACCGCCGCTCACTCACTCCCGCCCACAGTGGGATGGGGGAGAGAATCGGAAAAAAGATAAAACTCGGGGGTTGAGATAAAGACAATTTAATAGGACAGAAAAGGAAGGGAAAATTATAATAATAACGGTAAAAGAATATACAAAACAAGTGATGCACAATGCAATTGCTCACCACCCGCTGACCAGTGCCCAGGCAGCTCCCGAGCAGCAGACGTGCCCCCCTGGCCAGCCCCCACCGTTTTTTGTTCAGCATGATGTCATATGGTATGGAATAAGGGGTGGAGAATGTGCTGGGTTTGGCTGGCATAGAGTTAATTTTCTTCACAGCAGCTAGTATGGGGCTATGTTTTCGATTTGTGCTGGTAACACTGTTGATAACACAGGGATGTTTTTGTTACTGCTGAGCAGTGCTTACACAGAGTCAGGGACTTTTCTGCTCCTCACCCCACCCCACCAGCCAGTAGGCTGGGGGTGCACAAGGAGTGGGGAGGGGGCACAGCTGGGACAGCTGACCCCAACTGACCAAAGGGATATTCCATACCATAGGACGTCATGCTCAGCATATGAAGTTGGGGGAAGAAGAAGGAAGGGGGGGACATTTGGAGTTATGGCATTTATTTTCCCAAGTGACCGTTACGTGTGATGGAGCCCTGCTTTCCTGGAGATGGCTGAACACCTGCCTGCCGACGGGAAGTAGTGAAGGAATTCCTTGTTTTGCTTTGCTTACGGGAGCGGCTTTTGCTTTACCTATTAGACTGCCTTTATCTCAGCCCATGAGTTTTCTCACTTTTACCCTTCTGATTCTCTCCCCCATCCCACCGGGGGGGACGGGGAGTGAACGAGCAGCTGTGTGGGGCTTAGGTGCTGGCTGGGGTTAAAGCACAACAGTCCTTTTTTTTTTTTTTTTTCTTTTTGAGACAGAGACTATTTAATAAGTAAGGGGAAGATTGGCTCTAGAACTGTATTTCTCAAAAAATGTACCTCACCTGGTTTCAGAATAGCTTAAAAGGTTGAAACCTATTCCTTGGTTGTGGAAAAGCTTCTGAAAACAGGGTAAATTGTCTGGAACACCTTGGCCAAACTGCAAAGAGAAACTAAGCCCATGGGATTTAAGTCCACAGAAGCTAAATCTAAATGTTGGAGCTAAACAACCAAGCCTCTGAGAGCATTTTAAGAATCTGGAAGACAACTCACCCTGGCTTTGGACCTACACATCCTGGACAGGGATACAAGATTTCTGTGGTTTTGCATTGGATTTGTCATGTGACTTCATTTTGTGCATTTTTCTTCAAGACCAGGAGACATAGGTTCCAAAGTAAAGATTACTGACACCTTCATCAAGGTCTACCAGCAATTCAGGAGGTTCCTAGTTGCAACATAATGTCATTTACCATTAAAGGCCTGGGGCCACTGTGCCCCTGTGATTTAGGGAACATACTCAGTTGTCCTTGGTAATTCTTCACTTCAACATGAAAGGACTTTCTAGGGCTAAAAAATCAAGAGCGGTCAAAGGAACAGTTTTATTTTACTCTACTATTAAAGCTAAAATATTAAACAGCCTTCATGTGGGAGAGGAGCCAGGGTGAAGCCAATGCTTCATGCACTGGTGCTGTTTTTCCTCAATCCCTGAAGCTGCCAGGTCCCATCATAGCACTGGACCCTCGCTCCTGTGAGGTTGGACTCAGGCACATGGGGGTGGGGAACAAGCCATGAAAACTGGTGGGTTTCATCCTGAAGCCAGGCAAAATTACAGCTTTGAAGGAACTACATGGAAACAGGAGCTTGCCCAAATCCACTGATCCAACACAGGATGGACTGAAGGGGGAAGAAGGCTGTAGCCTTTCTGTAGCCAAAAAAAAAAAAAAGAAAAGGTTCTTTAAGACCCAGAAACAAGAGAGCATATGTGGTGAGTCCAAGGTGGTGTTGTCTCATTGCTCTTTGCATTTTCTCTCCAGGGCATTAGAGCATGTTCAGAAAGCATTAAATGTGTAAACCTCACTTCTCTGTCCTTGAGATTTGCTGTATGAAATGTGGTGCCCTTGGGTAAATGCCCCCTGTTCCCACTGAAACGATGGGGGTTTCCACTCCCTGTAGTACACATGTTGCTTTTAACTGCTGAGGAAATAACTCACTGCTTCTACTAAATACTCTGCACCTTTCCTGGTACTTTTCTTTCAAGCACATTTTTTCTAACGTAACAAAGCAGATGAGCATGAAGCTTGTAGCAAACACCTCTTGTCTTCTCTGAGAGGGAGCATTGCATCTACATCGTATCTAATTAAAGGTTTGTGTCTTTTCACACTTGATTGACTCTATAGATAACTGAAGGATTTTCTTCAGATTTCCTGAATGAGGACAAGCACACACAGTATTAAACTGGGGAGTATTTCTGTACTGGAGACACCAGTTTAGCATGAAAGGAGCATCTCAGTTTTACTATGGCATTACTACAAGGTTGCTGGTATGCACTGGAAGATATCAATGAAGAAAAAAATCTATTAATTAGCAGGTGCTGAGAAATTGAAAATTTCATTTTCCCCTCAAATGCAGGGTTTGAATACTGCTAGGCTAACTGCTGAACTGATGGACAACAGCACTGATCTTTTTTGTTTTCCTTGAGCTTCCACATGCAGGTGAGTTCGTTCCAGAGATTAAGCAAATTCAGTGCATGAATGATTGCTGGTAATGGAGGCTGCCAATCTTTGTTTCTCAAGTGAGATTCATGCCAAGCAAGTGCTGTGAAACTTTCCATCCCACAGGGTTTACTTCGCTCCCAGCACATATATTTCCTCTGTTTTTTCTATTCCCCTGGTATATTGCATTCTCCAAAACTATGTTGCAAGATTATAAATCTCTGTTTTCAGTAACATACATGAGCATTGCACTGGGCTAGTTTGTTTTTTCTTTTTTTAAAAAAAGTCGGTTTTATCTAGAAGACCTTTAATTTCCTGGTGTTGCACCTACACCAGCTATAAATCAAATAAGTTTGCTGAGCCTGATGAAACTATGCAGATTTACAGCAGGTAATGGTGACATATTTCCCCACACCCCCAACACACTCAGAAAGCTGGCACTCTCCCCTCCACCACTGGGTATACGGAATCCTTATCAAAAGAATGTGAGATAGAAAGACTGGCCATATCTTGGAGAAAAATAACTATACATCCGCAAGCAGCAGTAGCTCACAAGAGTTGATGCCTCAGTACGGTGCTGATACCAACTAAGTCAGAAACGTATATGTGTTATATCACACTGTAATGTAAGTCATAACAGTGAGGTGATATCTACTCCCATGCAAAAGATGGACCATTGTCGGCCTGTAGTAAACTCTGTCCTCAGGGATAAGCGAAGGTCAGATCTGCAGATATCTTATGTAGGTATGAATTTCATATATTTGAGCTGTGCATGTGATATAGTGGATTTGAACTGGAGCTTAGGATTTAGACTGTCAATTTACCACCAGAATTGAAAACCTAGTTGTCCAGCTGGCCATGTGTAAATGAACACTTGTTATTTCTGTAGCTGGGAAAAGTCACTTTATTAGCAGCTCAGCAAAGCAGGTACACAGTGAACATCTCTAAGAGGCATTGCACAGCTGTTTCCTGTAGCTCCTAGCACTGCCTGTCTCTGTCAAGCACAACCAGCACAGACCTTTTCCTGGTGTACTTTTCTGAAATGGACAAAGCACTTCAGGGAAAAAGAACCTCTCCTGGGGCAACAACTCGCTGCTCATTTCTCTGGCCCAGTGGTGGGACTTTTGGCAGTAGAAATGCAAAAAACAGCTCATGAAGGGCACAGCTTGTGATATTCCTAAGTAATACAAATACAGCACTGTCTAGAGTCTCGTGAGATCTTCCTTAATTCCTTAGCAGCTTTGCTAAATGTGGTGATAATCCTCAGGAGCCTCAGGTAAGACAATTATCATGGCTCCATAGACTTGGCCTTCCAAACTGCAAATCTTTATCTAATGCCCCAAGTCCAAGAGCATGTGTGTCTTCCATCAGGGCTGTTCTGAGATGTCACATAGCTTCGCCAGGACTTTACTTGCAGCGAGCAGTGGGAGCAGCACTGAACGCTTGGAGCCCACTCCCATGCTAATAACAGCCAGCCACTGACACCCCCGGACAGCCCAAGAGCTGCTGCTGAGGATAAGGTACCTGGATGGTTTAGTTAGAAACAGTTGCATCTGAGGAACTGAGATAAGCCAGAAGTTTCAACTCAGTCATTTGAAACAAGTGTCAGCTTGAAAATTAGAGGGATGAAGACAATGCTGACAACAGTTAACTAAGCCGAATTTTCTCATTCTACCTTGCAGATTGCCAAGCCAGCAATGAGTGTCGCTGCAAATGCACACTTAGTCTTCCTTTAGGGTTACGTTCCTTCAAATCATTGCCATTTTCCTCTCCCCTATCCTTTCTCTTTCCTATACTGCATGCTGACTTTATAGCACTCTTGGTACCTAAAAATATTTCTCTTTTTAATTACATTAAGAAGAATCATTTAGAGCTGAAGTGACACAAACAACAATGACCTTTACTTACTGTGCTAAGCTTTCCTGGGTACTTACAGAAATGTTGATTATTTTGTCGAACAGGAACACCTGCGGCCCAATGAAATCGAACACAAAGTACTGTGGGAAAAGGGGACAGCAGATCAGAATTGTTCTTGTGCTGGTAGCCAGCGCTGTCAGCAGCATGGTTTAGCTTTTCAGGTTACTGCACAGAGCCCCGGTGAGACACTGGGGGTGCTGGGGAGGCAATGGTGGACACAGCAAATCCCTTCCCTTGCTCCCTGGTTCGTGTCTGCCACGGCCCAGACCTTTTTTCTACTCTCCTCCTTGCATGGCTGCACAGCACTGCCCTTCACAAATAAATGCCCGTGGCCCTCACTCCGCATCAGAGGCTATTGTCAAAAGGGACAGGAGGCACAAGGAAACCCAAAGGAACGGTTGGTTTTGGGAGTTGTTTTGGTCTCATTTGTCACCAGCTGGGATGAACACATATCAAGGAAAGGCTGAAACATGGTAGGAAAGGGGGTGGGGGGGGTAGTTTAGACAGAGCTCCCAAATAGATCATTTGAAAAAATGCAGAGGCAGTGGTAGTAGGGCAGGATGTGGTGGAGGGGGTGGGGAACAGGATGGGCAGAGCTTGAGAAGAGAAAGTGCAAAGAGAGCTAAACCCAAGGGAACTATTGCTGGTGCTTGGCCAAGCTTGACACTCAAACAGCTCTTGGACAGACCTCCCTGCTCAGACACGCAGGTGCTACAAACTTAGTTCATCCCCTTTTAAGCTACCAAGTGGTGGAGGCCACCCAGAGCCATTGAAGAAAGTGCCTTCTTCAAGAGAAAGCACCTACCTCATTGTAGAAAGGGGCGTTTGTGCCTTCCTTGACTGTCGTTTGCTTCTTCTCGTCACATATCTCGATGATCACCACAGGGTCGATGTTCTCACCCACCAGCTGCCTGGCCTCAATGATGGTGATGGCAATCTGTGGGGCACAAGGGCACCACGCACACTCCTGCGCTCAGGTCCAGCCTGCCTGGGGATTTCGCAGGCACCTAAGGGTCATAATCCCCTGCTCACCTGGTAGTTCTGGGATTTCATCTCCTCTTCATGAATTCTTGTCACCAGCTTTGCCCTGTTTAAACGACAGAAGAGGTCATTAGGCATCTCTAGGCAAGAGCTGGTACTTGGACACAGGTTAGAAAGACTGCTTGTCACTAAGCAAGCGTTGTTTATGGCAGGTAGCTTTGTTGTCAACTGTTAGGCTTGATTTCATCAGCAGAGACCATCTCTGTCTTTCTCATATACTTGGTAATAGGGAAATGTTTTGCATCCACACAGACCAGTGCAGCTACCTGCCATGCATGGGAATGATTTCACTTGTTGATCCCATCAAACCTGACTCCATTCCTCCCCTATATGAACAAAACAGCTACACAAGCCTCTTGGCTATAGAGATTGCTGTCCCCTTTAGCTCATTTTCATTAGCAGAGTTCATTAGCACAGTTGAGGCACTCTCAGCATGCATTTCAATCTCTCCTGCACTGGATAGCATCTGGTAACAATCTGTCTTGAGCTGGTAATATTTTGCTGACAAGTATATCCCACTCTGTCACGTGGGAGGGCAAGAGTGAAGGGATCACTGCTGTCAGCAAATGGATTTTCTGTCAGCAGATGTATTGTCCTAGGGCAATGCCGTTCCCAAGAAGGATGGAAAGGGTGTTTTGGGGGATGTTAGGTAAGGTATGCCAAGGAGCACCTTTTCCTCTTTGGGCTTAAGGATCCAAAAACTTTAGACAGTGCATCGCTGTTCATTAGGTCTTCCTCTCCCTCTTCTTGTCTTCCGAGAGTGTCATGGTGAAGATTCGCACTTTCATCATGATCACCTGATGAAGAAAACAATCAAGAAAGTAAAACCCACTTCTGATTTCTACTAGCAAAAAGCTAACTTGGAGCACAGCAGCGAATTCATCAGCATAAACTGAATATTTTATTTATTTGGGTATCACAATTAGAGATACAGTAGTGGTTTGTATTGAGCAGCGTTGATTACAGCAGCAGCTCCCCTCCTGTGCAAAATCATATACCAAACAAATTGTGGCTGTAGCTGCTCTCTTCACCCCATGTGCACACACAACAGGCTCATGCACACTAGTTGCATCTGACTGCCCCATCTCTCATCTGCTAGACAGATGGTGGGACAGATTATTGCTGGGTTTTGCATGTATTACTTTGCAGTAGCGAGTCTGCCATCCATGGTTTGTCATAACAGTTTGACACACTTCAGTCCCTTCCAAGCGACCAAAGCGGAACCTAGCTTAGAAATTATTTCTCACCTTTCCTCTTTGCAGAGATGATGAACTGGAAGATCAAGAATGGAAAAAGAGAGTTGAAGAGCATGATTCATGGGATCTCTTGTAGAGAGTTATACTTAGATGAGACAAATTGCTTCCAGAAGTGCTTATTTTTCTTCCTGACCATAAAGAGAATCTTAGCACCTAGCTCAGATGTACACATCTACAGATGTGAGAAGAAGAAGAAGATGAGGCCAGAGAAGCCCTTCCCACACTGCTCTCCTTTCTCCTCCTGGTCGGACAGAAGTCCTACCAGCATCTCTGCCCCTTGCTGAACATGTTCAACACCTGCCTTGGGAAAGGAGCCGTGTGTTTTAGGTGAAAGTTTAAAATTTGGATGCCTGTAGTTCATTCCAATAATTACATTTATAAGCAAGAAATGTTCAGTGACTCTGGACGTGAGTTATTTCTGGTCTGGACGCTGTCAAGTGGTACCTGCCACTTTAAAGATGACTTGCCCAGCAATATCCAGGGGCTTAGGTGACCTTATGGATGACCTTGCATCAAATGAAAGGACACACATCCAAGTGCATTTTCTGCAAGTACTCTACAGCACTGTGGTCCCACTACCAAACTAGACAAAGGGTTATAACAGTGCTTCCTTGTCTCTTTGCAAAGGTATGGTCACTTGACGGGTGTTTAGAAACTGGTGATGGCAGCAAAGGACCATCCATTGTACAGCAAAACTCACTTCGATAGCTCTCATCAGGTCTGACTGTTCCTTTTTCGGCTTGCTTCCACAAGCCCCTACTCTGAGGCAAACCACCAGACAGGTACAGACAGATACAACTTTTGCTTGTGTTGCAAGACAGCCAGGCATGAGCCAGCTCCATGAAGATTCCTCCACTAGCAATCTCATATAACATATGTTCAACGAAGGTTACTCCACTAGCAATCTCATATAACATATATGCTCGCCGACTGCCCCTCTGGCTCTTGTCCAACCTCCCTAGAAAACAGGGAAGGTGAACTTGTCTCTGTATCCATGTAGGCATAGCGTGATTTTCAGCCCTTGAGGCAAAGGCATCTGTCCATAGTTTTGCATCTGTAGCACCAGGTTCCCATGACTACCCTCCATATTATATTTAGTCTAGAGCATGCTGTTTGATTATGGGCTTGTAATAGTCTGTATTGTTTGCCCTGAGGCTAAAGCAGATACAACTTTGCCCTGCTTGGGGGACAGGCATGTGTCAGCGTGATGTCCTGCCCAGATCACTTTTTGTGAGTTCCATGTTGTTTCTATTGAGATGTAAACTCTTTGCAATGCTTCTTTCCCTTTACAGCTCTGTTTTCCTGACATTTTAATACCTGAATCACTATCCTTTTTTCCCCTCAGTAACCATATGTATATTGTGTGTAACTGACCAGCAGGAATAATTCCCCTGTATGGATCCAGTGACAGAAAATGCAAACGGTTCAGAGAGTGACAACAGTCCCCTACTGCACACTTCCCCGATAGATCTCCTAAGCCCAAATTCCAATCAAGACAAGAGAGAACTGGTGATTGCTGTATCTTTGCTAGTTCAGACTCTTCAGCAACAAAGACACTAACGAAATAGATGAAAATGCAGCATAAGGACACCAATCTATCCAATGATTCAAACACAATCATTTGAAATAAACAGAGGTCTGAATGCCCACATGGAACACTGAAGCAAACTACAGTATAGTGTATCTTGTAGAGCATGGTATATTTCATGGAGCATAAGACAAATAAACTCCAGCATATCTGTAATTAGCAAGAAGTTCAATGGTCTTTAGTTTTCTCTGCTCCAAAAGCCCAACCCCCTTGCTGTAAGGACCAGAGGAGAATCTTCTCAAAAGTAGTGCCTGCTAGCTAAATAATGCTTATGGCACAAAATATGTATTCCTATTTCTGCCCAACAGTGAGTCAAGACACATATGGCTGGCTTATTACAACACTGTAATTCAAGGGCTGCACTAAACACATAGTAGTCCATGTTTTAAAAATTCCATGAAATTTGAGGCATGAGACTGCAAAACAAAACTACAGAAGGTGAAGACTTTGTTATGGCTGAACTACAGGTTTTGGTGAATGGGAGCAGATCTCCTGGAGGAATTACACACCTGTAATGAATTATCTATCTCTAGAGTAGAAAAAAACTTTCAAAACTGTGTCTTCTCTCTATGGTAAGAGTCAGGCTGACATTTTTGTTTTACTCTACAGGATACAGCAGTCTGAACTCACAGAATCTGAAGGTGGACTTAATGAAACAGCTAATGCAAAAAGAATTAGTTCTCTGTTTACTTGGGAGTGATAAGGAGTTTACTGCCCGTTTTATCAATACTAAGCCCTAAGACACAATTCAAATGAGTTCATATGAAATTAGGTACAATATAATCCCCCATCTGCTCTTCCCAGTTGCAATATTGATTTATGAGGCCTTACCCAGTGCGTCTTTGTTTGCAATAGTCAACCCCTTCTCGCCTTTTTTCTTCTTCTTCAGCTTCATCCCAGCAAACAGCCCCTTTCTGAAAAAGTAAAGAAAAGCGATCAGTGCAATTTCTTCAAGCCCTTTTCTGTGCTGGACTCTAATTTAACTCAAGGAGCTGTTAAGAGGGAGTTTTGATTTCCAAGCAAGATCATTATATTCTGATCATCCTTTTATTGAAAGCAAACAAGGGAAAGCTCTGGTTTTATGCTTCATCTAATTTTGTTTATTTCTAAAATTTGGCCGTGTACAGGCAAACATACTGAGGGAAAAGCCAAAACTTCTTTTCAAACCAAGACAACAAGAGGCAAAGAAAGGAAATTCAAGATAAGTTTCAAATCTATTGACTGCCCACACACGTAATTCTTATGCCTGTGACAAGCCCAGAGATAAAAGCTTCTCACAAATTACAGGTTCCAGATCAAAAGCAGTTTTCCAGTGAATTAAGATAAACATGAAAGCATTTGTGTAAACTTCCTGGGTGAGGACACCCACTGTATCAGTGGCACATACACCACAACAGCTCTTGCTATTTATTTAGTTAGTTCTCCCTCCCTTCCAGCAGCAAAGCCATCAACAGGACTGGACAAGGGTTTCTCCTCAAGCTGTGTTACAGAGATGCTTCAGCCCAGCATCAAACCCAGCTACCACTGCGCAGGGCTTTTCTGCCTCCTGCTTCTTCCTATGCTGGATTAGGGAATTGATCCAGCTTAAAACTAACCAACCCAGTTAAAGCTTGGTGAGGTCATTTTTCAGAGCATGCCTGGCTAAAGTGGCTCTATAGCCTCATTAGGGCTTCCCTATTGCTTACGTTCAATTCAGTTTTAGCCACAACTCCTTGCCAGGAGCCTACCATGGTCATCCAGGAACGAGGTGCATTCGTGGGGTGAGATACAGGCAGGGAAGCATGGCCCCGGTCTGGATGCCATCACAGATAAAACATGCCAAGACATTCAGCAAGGACCCATGGTGCAGTCCTGTGTTTTGGGAAACTGATGGCAAAACTCCCCATGGCCTCGAGGTGGGAGGCGGTACAGCTGCCGACCTAAGATAAAGCACCTCTCCCAGCGACAGTACAGGCCCAGGGTGGCTGTTCAGAGGTCTGTGCTGGTTGTCCTTTTCCTATTTTACTCTCCCATTGGTCCTTCAGCTCTTCTGTGACTAGAGAGAGTAGAGAGAAAGAGCAGTTGTGTTTTGTAGAGCTGATTTTAAAGAGGAAGGCAAAAGGAAATATCTCTACAAATGTCATACGGTGTTTTCCCCTCAACAAAGAGTCTCCTTTTTCCTCCCATAGCCACCAATCCCTCCTTCTTGGTTGCCAGCCAGCCTCATCCCACCAAACTCTTTGTTTGCCCCATGTCTGGGTCCAGGAGCACCGGTCCTGCAATAGGACATCGATGCTGTTCTGGCATTTTGCAAGCACAGAACAAAGTATGACTACAAGACTAATAACTTCAAGAGTCTCCAATTCACACCTGACCTACTGCTCCAACTTCTGCTCTGCCATACCCTAGAGCCGAGGCAGGAGCTGATGCACTGCAGAGAAGGAAAGCTGCGGGAGGAAGATGGGACTTCTCCCTCTTGCCCCTGAGCAGGGCTCAGCACAGCATCCATTCTTAGCAACGTGAAAGAGAAACACCATTTTCTGCGTTAAAACTGTGCCCAGAGAGCCCCTTTCAACCCAAGATTTTGAAGAAGGGGTGGGAAGCAGCCAGCTGTCCTGCAATTGCCTCTCTGAGAGATTGAAGTGGGGAATTTAGCACAGTTATCCTTACACTTTGGGAAAGGACTGGCTGGTTTCTGTTTATCTTCATGGTTTTCTTATCTTTTCTTCCTTTTGCAAAGTGTGTGTTTTTAAGCCGCATGATTCATCGTTTGAGATGGGGGTGGGGAGTAGAAATCAAATCTCTGAGCACTGGAGCATGCAGTTTAATTTCTCCAGGTTTCTGAAGGTTTCTGGAGGCTTGAACCAGTGTTTAATAATGACCCTTAGAGCCTGCACCTGTCTTTTCTTGTTGCCAATCAAGGTCTAGTAAAACAGTCACAGTAATGCAGGAAACATACACAAAAGTTCTTCCTTAATGGTAAACTGGACAGTGCTTGGAATAGGAATGGGCGATAATGGACTCTTGGCTTTGAATGCCTGAACTAAAACAAAAAAGAAAAAATGGGAAAAGAAATCAGTAGAACCAAACCAAGCTTGAGAGGGCTGTTTTCATTAAATAAAAGCCTGTGGACTTATCATTTTGAATTAACCAGACCAACCTTACTTATACTCAGAAATCCAAAGTCATTGCAAACTATTCACTTGGCTTTATTTGATGGTGAAAATGTAAGTCCCGTTGTTGCAGATCTTACCTGCTTGCTGAAATCAACATAGTTCAGATTTCATATTATACAGTAGTGAAATATGTGGTTCTGTTTGCAGGCAATTTGGTCCTTTTCAATTTGAAATGTCAAGAAAAACATTTCAGCATATCTGAAACACTTAATTTTGAAATGTTGAAATTACATGTTTTTATATTTTGAAAATATACTTCTTAACACATCATTTTGAGAGCTGAAACATTCACTAAATCCCACAGAAATTTGTGAGCAGTGGTGGATTTCAACCCACTTAGAACTTCACTTTTGTTAGTATATTGTTCTGTACTATTTTCCCAACTATTGGTCACATTGGTTCAAGAGGAGCTCTCTGTGGGCATGACTTCATACTACAGTCTTTCCAAGGAAACAAATATGCCACATATTTCAGAAGGGAGAAACAACCTATGCTGCTCGAGAATTTTGTGCTATTAACTCTACTGACAAACAAACCAGGTGGTGAGAGTGGAAACACAAAAGGATTTAGTATAACGGCAACATTTTTCAGGTTCTCTGTTGGCTACAAGCATGCAGTGATAAACATTCAGCACATTTTTTTTCCCCTATCATCAGAGGACTTGTTTGCCTAAACTGCTGTAGGAATAAAAACTTACTCAGAGAAGCGCACAGCCCTACTAGCCCAAACAAGCAGGCACCTATGAGCTGAGCAAACGCGATAGCAATCAGTGCTCAAACATCTGAAATCACCTGCAAAGTCGAGGTGCATTTAGCTATGGAGGAAAAGTTACTGCAAACTGGAAAGGGAAACCGATAAAGTTTAAAAGTTGTATTCAGAGCAAGCAAAGTAAGTTTACTGGCCAGGCCCAGAGGAATGTCAGCAATGCTGGGCACAATTGCAGAAAATGCACAACTTCCGTGTGCCAAAGAATGCCAAAACCCAACCAGTACAAGTGGAAATGTAGTACCAAGACAAAAAATGGCTCAAGTAAAGCAGGAGCCAGAGGGCAACTGGAGGGAATGGCCATTAAAAAAGCCTGATGTGGAAACCGGGCCATCTTCCATGATTTTTATGTTTACATAACACCGAAACTGCTTAAATACAGAACTGCAGAAGGTGCCATGGAGTGACAGAAAGAGAAACAGCCAAGCTTGAGATAACTCCACAGGTGCCAACAGCAAAATCTATCTTTGAGGTAAACCTCAGCTTTTTAGTCTGCGGAAGTTCAGGCACAGAAAAGCATCATGGTGCACCTGAGCTCTCCTGCACCCCTGGCCCCACCGGTTACCTCGGCCAAGGGCAGCTGTGACCACGCAGAGAAGTGTCCCTCAAAAGCACCGGAGAGGCAGCAAGCACAAGCCACCTGCAAGGCTCAGCTATGGGAAAGGAGAAGAGCATGTGATTGTTTGCCAAGATGTCAGGGCAGCGTTCATTATACATGGGATTTGCCAGAGAGAATCTTCTCTGTAAAGGTCTAAGCTAAGTAAATTAACTTTTCAGGGAACTGAAGGTATCGATCCTTCACAACAGAGAGGGTCCCTCACTTTGATATGTAAACTGCTTGTCATCCAGCGACAGTGTACGTGCTCCAAATATCGTGCACATGGGTAACATCCACAATGCTTAATAAAATCATTCAGGCTTCTTAAAAATGTTCTGTGGATACTCTTTTTGTGATAGAAAGTTTGTTCTCTTGGAAAGGAAAAAAAAAGTAATCTTTCTTCAAATTTCCACAAAAAGTGTTTCTTTTCAGTGCAGCTTTGACATAAATTCCACCAACTGCTGAAAACTTGAAAATTACTCCTTCCCCTTTCCCCGAGATTGTGAAAATTTTCACAGGAAAATGTTGCCAAGAAGGGAAAGTTTCAGGCTTCCATGGAGTTTCACCAGATCTGATAATGTCCCCAAAGTTATTCACACCCATCTGTTATCCCTAAGCCAGGCATAAAACTGTGTGCCACCTCCAGGCAGACCCCAAAGATGTGATGAGGAAGTGTCTCCCGTGTTCCCCACAGGACCTCCTGGCTGTCAGCAAGGCACAAACATGGCACTGCAAGAACCTGGGAAATCAGGAGAGACTTGGGGTGCAGATTCTTTGCGGTGCAGAAAAAGTCTTTTGCCTGTGACCCGTGGTGAGGTTGGAGATTGTTATTATTGCAGTAGCACTGACAAACTTCAGTGATGATTTAGTCCCCATATGCTACATGATACACAAATACAGATAAGGATTTTGTTCCTTCTTGGAGCCAAAAGCTAATTTAAGATACAACGAAACAAATTCATGTCCAAAGAAAAGGTGGAGGAAAGAGATCCTACAGGATACCAACGTGCTTACCTTGGAGGTTTCCCATTGTAAGTGCCTTGACTGGAAGCAATTAAAAATAAGCCATCTCAGCTAATCAAGAACATTGCTTAGTTCAAAAAGGACTGAGTCTCCCAGCACTTTCCACACGGGGATGGTAAAAAAATCTGGAATAAGGACAACCTTTTTTCTTCTGCATAGGTACAGTGACAATGTGAGTCCTAGTTTATGACTGTGATTCATTGAGGTTTCCCCGATACAACTAGTTAGTGAGTGGGACACCAACCATACCACAGCATTTGACTATACTCAGACTGTGTCAGATTTGCACCAGAAATCTGTAAATACAAGGGTTCATTTCCTGTTATCGGTGCCACAGGTCCACTGGGTCTCTGAATTAATTTTCATACTCTTTGAAAAAGACTCACAAACTGTATTCTACTCTCATCAAGATTTATCCATGGCAACTTCCAGCATTCCAGCTTTGTTAGCTTTCCAAAAAATCCTTTCATGCCCTTTCTTTTTCATTTAAGCTGTCCTGTCATCATAGAGGCTTCATGATCACTTCTTGCACTGCATAATGTTCTCTCAGATATCCGATAATTGCAATTTGCAGTCTAATTTAAAGGAAAGCTGGCAAAATAAAGCACTTCAGAGTTGTCAGCAAGAGAGTACAAGTGACCTTACTAAATACTGAATCTCCTTGGAGTTTTTCCACATTGTTTAAACTTAGTTTCTTCTTCCAGCAAAATCCTTCCAGAAGTCCATGTGCTCAGAGAATTGATGCATGAGGAAAACAGCTTCTCTCTGTGGGAATGGTCACACATCATCCAGAGACAAACAGGCACTTCTAGGGTGCAGGTTATCTGACTCACTCTAGACATTTACTGTAGGGTGGCAGAAATCACTTCTCCATTGGTTATAAAGTCAGAAGAACAACCTGAGCCATCTAAACACAGGGATGTGTAGCTTCAGGAGGGACCTTCTGTACACTTCCACAAGGCCCCCTCTCAGTGCAGCCTTCTACCTCTTGTTCAAGCAAAACCCAGTCTTGGGCTTAACCTGCATTAGACCGAGATGCTTGTCACGGCCCATTTTTGTAGCCATGAGCCTTGGGATGCCCTTCCCTAGTGCTCACATGAGAACCACGCACGGTGGGCACAGAGGAATGAAACCAGGGAGGTGGGAGTTGGGGATCCTTGGAAACATGGAGAGCAGACACAGAAACAAACCCTGTTTTATCCAGCGCATCTCCCGAGACCATCCAGAAGTCCTCATGGGGACAGGGTAAGTGAGCTGCCAGTGTGCGCCTAGCAGCAGAATATCCTTATTGGAGTAGCTGCCCCACTTTTCACCTCAAGTCTCTTCCCCCCTGGAAGCAGCAGCCTCAGCAAACTTTTTGGCACCATCAAAATTATTTCGTTCAGGGATGATCAAAGGTTTGTGCAGCTCAGATCTGAGCCAGCTCCAGTGCCTAAGGATCGTAAAGCTATGGGTACAGTGACTGCCTTGACTGAAAAAGTGTTAGAAACTGAAGAAAGAGGAAAAACAGCCTTCAGCCTTCTTGCACATGAACGTAAAATTTGTTAGGTGGATCTGTATCTTTGCATTGTTATCTGCATTTTGTAAGGTGATTTGTATTTTTTGCAGCTCCTTAAAATTCTTCCTCTTTCAACAAAACTTAATTTTCCAAAGAGTTTTGCAGTAGATCAACCAGTAGTGCACCAGGTGAATAATTATCTCCACAGGATTAGTTCTAATTTTCATCAAATAAACACAAGCAAAAAGAACATAATTCTCTAGGTCATAAAAATGTTTTCTTTTTCCTTTTTAAGTGCAAAAACATAAAAAAGACTCTTGGCTCATTTTATCACTTCCACAATATGTACTAGTCAAGGAAATTGAAAGGAAAAGTAAATTATCTCATACTTTAAACCACTCATCTCAAAGAGCAAAACATAATTACAATACAAAGATGGAGCTTCAAAATAAAAAGCCTAATCAATCTAAAACTATAATGGGAGCATAATTGGTTAATTCAGAAACATGTTTTATTAAGCTAGTATGTCATTTGTGATAATAAATGAAGTCTCCGGGAGAAATTTATTGCATTATATTTAATTGTCAAAGAGGGCTGAATAAAATAGCTTCTGTGTAGTTGGTCATATGGAGAGCAAGAAACACCTTAATGAATGGTTAATAACGTACTCATTTCACGCCTTCTTTTCTCAGGATTACGGAAGTTAAGGGAAGCTTTTTTTTCTTTTTATTTATTTAATTTATCTCCTTTACCAGTGCAGAGTTGCTTCGTACAGTATATTGTCAGATACTTTATCCTGATTCAGTAATGAGACTCCCTTTATCCCCAAATCCATTATTTCTGCTGTCGTTCTTTCACAGCCCGGAGCTCTCACTTAGCTGTCTTAACTTGTTTCCATTTTTCCTGATTTCCCACTGGTTCTGCTGTTTTGACAAGTCCAAGGATTTGCAATGGAAAAGCTTCAGCTCCTCAGGAAGGTGAACATACAATCCTATATGACAAGCTGGTATTTAAAAACCAGCTGTGGCACATACACAGGTATCAGTTCTGAACCTTGGGGTTTTTCACATCTATGTGACACTAAGACATTACATCTTGTCTCAACTATTCATATCTCATCAGCAATAGGAAAACAAAATGGCAAGGTGACAATATGGTGGTCAAAGTTAGTTATACACTAAACCTGTGTGTTCAATAATAGGCTCTAAATTAGCTATTACAACTCAGGAAAGAAATTCTGCTGTCTTTGTGGATAATTCTCTATAAAACTTCAGTTTATTGCACTGCAGCAGTCAAAAGCTGAAGTCAGCCATTAGGAAGTGTAAGAAATGAGATAAAAGTGTGATAGGGAACATCATATACCACTAAATTACTGCATTTTGGCTATTGCTTGCTGGTCCAATTGGCTCCTCTTGAAAAGAGCACAGAACTCAGCAATGTGCAGAAAACACTGGTAAGTGTGATCAGAGGAGGGTAGTGACTGCTGGCAGAGTCTATTCAGCCTGGAAAAGAGATGATAGACTGTGTTTTTAAGGAGGTGCACTGAGATAAAAATAATCAAGCATGCCTGAGAAGTGCTGAATTCGGAACTGGCAATCAAACTCAAGGAGATGGTACTGGAGTCATCACAGGTAGTCTCTGAAGTCAGCAGCTCAGTGTACAGCATCGGTCAAAAAAAGCCAACACAGTGCTAGGTGCCATCAGGGTGGATATTGGGAAGAAGCCAGTGGATGTCATTTTGCCTCCAAAGTATTAGTGAACCCACATGGGATCATAAGACAGGATCACAGAATAATTCAGGTTGACATCTCAAATACTATGTGCAGCTCTGGTCTCCATATCTCAAGAAAGATAACAGGGTTAGAGGAGGCACAGAAAAGGGTGGAAGAAGTCACCTGATGAGAGACTGAAACAGCTTGGACTCTTCATTTGGAGAAGGGATGCCTAAGTGGGAATAGGATGAAAGTTTATAAATTTAAGCTCGTGCATAAGGTGAAAGCAGAGCTGCTTGTTACTCAGCAAAACCCACAACACTAGAATGAGGATGTACTTGATGAAACGGGTCTAAAAATACTAAAAGGATCTGTCAGGGATCATAGAATTATAGAATCATAGAACCATTAAGGTTGGAAAAGACCTCTAAGATCATCAAGTCCAACCATCAACTAACACCACCATGACTCCTAAACTAGGCCCTGGAGTGCCACGTCTACACCTTTTTTGAACGCCTCCAGGGTTGACGACTCCACCACCTCTCTGGGGAGCCTGTTCCAATGCCTAACCACTCTTTCGGTAAAGAAATTCTTCCTGATGTCCAATCTAAACCTCCCCTGACGCAACTTGAGGCCATTTCCTCTCGTCCTATCGCTAGTTTCATGGGAGAAGAGTCCAACACCCGCTTCACTACAACCTCCCTTCAGGTAGTTGTAGAGAGCCATAAGGTCTCCCCTCAGCCTCCTCTTCTCCAAGCTAAACAGCCCCAGTTCTCTCAGCCGCTCCTCATAAGACTTGTTTTCTAGACCCTTCACCAGCCTCGTTGCCCTTCTCTGGACACGCTCCAGCACCTCAGTGTCCTTCTTGTAGTGAGGGGCCCAAAACTGAACACAGTACTCGAGGTGCGGCCTCACCAGTGCCGAGTACAGGGGCACGATCACTTCCCTACTCCTGCTGGTCACACTATTCCTGATACAAGCCAGGATGCCGTTGGCCTTCTTGGCCACCTGGGCACACTGCCGGCTCATGTTCAGCCAGCTGTCGACCAGCACCCCCAGGTCCTTTTCTGCCGGGCAGCTTTCCAGCCACTCTTCCCCAAGCCTGTAGCGTTGCATGGGGTTGTTGCGACCAAAGTGCAGGACCCGGCACTTGGCCTTGTTGAACCTCATACAGTTGGCCTCGGCCCATCGATCCAGCCTGTCCAGGTCCCTCTGCAGAGCCTTCCTTCCCTCAAGCAGATTGACACTCCCGCCCAGGATGTATCCATTAACACTCATGATAAAAACATTCTGGATGCTGGGCGGAATGGACCACAGAAAGTGGCCAGGCTCATGTGCTCTCCCTGGATATCACCTGCTTTTGTCACTGCTGAAGACAGAGCACCTTGCCAGACGGATAGTGGATCTAACCTCATAGGGTATTTCTCATGTTCTGATGGTTCCCTGATCATAAATACCAGATCTGTGCATGGCTGGGTCACCTGGCAGTCACACTGGATTTGAATCAGATATGGGTTCATTATCACATTTCTGTCAGAATGATCAAAGCACACAACACAAGCTTTTGCCAGAATTATACCTAATTCAGCATAAAGCATGATAGTGAAAAAAACTAATCCCTTCTTGGAACACACTTGAACAGGAAGGTGAGTTCATCCCCAATTAGCACGGCCTCATGTGATCACCATGTTCTTGAGAGGTACCTGGATTTACTCTATTGTCTAACTGCAGCTGAAGTGGTGTTTGGAAATAAGCTATAAAATAGTGAGTGACATGGAGAGATGAATAGAGGAGTTTCTCAGTTTCAGTCCCCAGACCACAAAACAGGAGCACTCAATGACATTATCAGGCAACAAGTTTAAAACAAATGAGCAGATTCTGTCCCTTCTGCAGAAAAGCAATGACTTTTTATTGACGTGTTTAGTATCCTTATGCATCATGAGTCATGACAGCAAAGAAGCCACATCCTGAACAGGTGCAAATTTCTGGTGATATTCAATGACTTTTCTTATGTCAATGCACAAGAGCTGGGTAACAGATCTACTAAATACTAACATATGCCCACAAAATAAAGAATGCAGTTATTAGACACAGGGGATTCTTTTCTCCTGTTCCTGCACCTCTTAGAGTCCTTTCCTCCCTCAACAGGGAGCTTGAGCCATCACCTGCTGGTCTCAGAAAGTCTTCCCTTGACTTTGTGCAGGTAGAAATGATTAAGGAAAGCACAAGGCAGTATGGAATAGATAAATACCAGCAATAATAATCATGTCTGCCAGGAGCAGTTAAACAAGCATTAAAGGACTTGCTTGTTTTCTTTTCCTTCAGGAAGACATCTTTAAATATAACTAGCTGAATTTAACTCAAACCTTGGAAGAATTCCCTGAGGGTATTAGACATACCTGTTGGCCTGAGGTGCCACTGCTGAGGGCTCCATCCTGCTGTTTTTCTTCCAGTCGCTACCTTTTACATCGTGAACCGGCTCTCCAAGCTCATATTTGCATTTAAGTCTGCATTTAAGTTTGCTACTTGCTGGTAGAAAATGTGGTGCCTGGTTAGTCAAGTTGGTAAACACTGAACAAGAACAAAGACTTATCCCTGTGCAAACGTTAACTCCTCTTGCTCTGCACACACCTGTGGGAGCAAGCCAGCGAGCCACACGCTGCCCTCGAGCAACAGCTCCAAGCTAAAAGGACGCCAAGATTTTCACACCCACCAAGACACCTTGAAAAGGTTTAGATTTCAGACAGACTGAGCAACCACTCTATGGAAAAATAGGCCTATTTTAAGTATTCATGTATTTACACCCTGTTATTTCTTAATAAGAATATAATTTCTTTTTCTCTATTTCTTCACTTTTTCCACCCATAACTTGCCTGACTTCCCTCTATTGCAGCCCATCATACAGGGCTCTGCATTGTGGTTCCCCCTTCTACTCCTCCCATCTCCCCAGTTAAAAGGCTTAATATGTGTTATTTTTAGTTACTAAACTTTCACATTCTTCACAACCCTTGCCTCCAGTGTTGTATGTACAGCTACTTCCTTGACATTTCCTCTTGGACAGACTCCAGTCCTTGCTGAGAACAGGTTACAGAGGCACAAGACCCCTTTTGTTCTGTACTTCCCACAAGACCATTTTCACACTGTTCTTAACCTTGTCTGATGAGAACTGACCTATAGAGAGGACAGTCTATTACCATGAGGTTGAACGTCTCTTTAAGGACACCTTTGGAATTAAGATTTTGAACCCCAGCAGAGCAGGGGGATTCATTCTTCCCAAGATACTTAATTAGGTTCCCTGCTGTGATGAAGTACCCATAGCATGTGAGGCATCAGTAGTTTTACTGGAGCAAGAAATGCAGCAGAGAAATGAAACGACATTAGGCAGCTTAACCCAAGTGATCAGCCAGGTTCATAATTTTGCACCCTTTCATTTCTTTTGGGTGACTTTTGGGAGACGGCTGCCCCTGCAGGTGGGGGCTATTTTCTCTGCCTCCGCTCAACAAGGTACAAGCTTCCAGCCTAGCTGTCCAGAAGCTGCGTGCCCTGCCCTCCGCCAGCACCCATCATACTCTTGTTTGACTTGAGTCGTTGGGCAAAGCTCTGTTAGGAGGAGAAATGGTAATTAAATCAGATATCTCATACAATCCTATATCTTTAAAAAGCTTGTGCAAAATTCCTATTTCTCTCATGGAGCAGAAAATGAATTGCCTTTTTTTTTTTTTTCGTTCACCCTTCTGAAGTTTGCAGTTAGCCCCAAGTTCTTATTCTGGCTCTTTATGGGGGTGCTTTTCTTCAATTTCTTTTCTTACTTTTTCTCATCTTCATTCTGTTTCTTCCACAAACAAGCCACCATAAAAAATAATAACAGAAATCACCAGCAGCACATGCCTTAGGTTTGGGTGATGATGTGCCTATGCCCCAGGCAGTTACTGTTGCTTTAGCTTTCTAATTCCCTAAAAGGCTTAATAACTTTTACAGTGAAAAGCACGAGCTACACTAAGGGAGGGTACAGCAACATGTATAATAGTGTATAATAGCACATCTAGTCCAGGTGCTGACAGCAGAATTGTGGTGTGTGGGACATGCCACACAACACTGCCACTTCAAAGCACATTCACCAAAGCCGGGTGTTAAAGCACCGTTTCCAGATGAAAACCTAAACACCGTGAGCAGCCCATGAGCCCTCTCAGTGGAGGGCTGTTCACAGCCTGGTAACATCCAAAGGAAAAAAAAAAAAAAATCCAACCCCATCCCTCTTGCAGGGCTGAATTCAGAAATGATTCATTACCAAGACAGAACAGTTTCACTACCTTACCCTAAAATTTGCAACTGAACAATCTGAATTGGCAGGCCTGCAGGAAAAAGGCTGTCAGGGAGGGACAGTCCTCAGCACCCTGACTACCCACCAGTGGCTGATCAGTTTTGCTCACCAGCATCCTGGCAGGCAACCAAACTCTCCTTGCAAAGGCTGAGAGCCTCCCTGCCAGGCTGCAAGCCACCTACACCATCTGGATCCCAAACAGCTTCTTTCCTAAGTGCACAAAACTTCCCATAAGACCTGGAACAAGCCAGCAAGCATCCCTTTTCCTCAGCTGGAGACAGTGGCTCTATACTGAGCACCCAATCTGTCCTTGAGTAGCAAAAGCTGGGGCAACCTTTTAGCAGCTGCTCTGTCCTAATCAGGACTTTTTTCTTTATTTTTTCTTTTTTTTTTTATTTTATTTTCTTTTTCTTTTTTTTTTTTTTTTTTTGAGGTGATAACAAAAACAGCTCTTGATTAAAAGGTCTAAAGAGGAGACTTTGTTGGGAGGAAGGAGAAAGTAGAGAGTATGTGTGTCTTGACTGTTTCATTTTGTATAGGAAATGTTTTCAGACTTACAGACTTTAACAGTCAAAGTTCAACATGCAAGAGGTGTAAATCAGCCCTCAGGCTACATGGGATGCCTGTCTTGAGCTGCCTACATGGCTTTTTTAAGAGGAAAGTTAATGTTGAAAGATGTGGATGTAAACATGTACACTGCCTCCAGACTAGCAAGAGTTGGCATGGAGGAGAAGTCCCGCTGACTGTTTTATAACTCAGTGTAGTAACTGCAAGGAAAGGCTGCGAGGGTGGTATCTCCGGTTGTCATTGCCAGGAAGGACCACGTTGCTATGCTTCCAGCTGCAACTTCTGCTCGCGTTCCCCAAAGCTTACGTTTCCAGAGCTGAGGTGCAACAAATAGGGCAGAAGACTCCATATATGTGTCTATATATACACTGAAATCAATCCATGTTTGCAGAGCACCGGGTACAATGGAGACTCTTGTCCTAGGAACTACCCTTTCCTTTTACTATTAATCACTAAAAAAGTCATGGCTGCTCTACAGAAGATACGTGCTGAATTACTGAAATCAGGCTATGTGATGTTTCCTACCTGTACAACCTTTGCGCTGCTAATTCCTTTCCCCTCACCCTTTGCCGGTCTTTGCTAGTGAAACTAAAAGCTCTTCGGGACAGAGACTGTCTCTGTCTGTGCACATATCCTGGCCCAAATGCAGTGGGGTCCTGGCCTCTACCTGCCATCACCTCAAGGGTGGTGAAAAATGTCACCAGAATAATTCTGGCTATTGCTGTGGCACACGGTAAACGCCCACTGCGGGGCACAGTGTCCAGGGCTGGGATAAGAGTTTTCAGGCAGGTGGTAGCCAAAACTGAAGCTGTCTTCAGCAGGTGGCTAACAGCATCATATTGAAATCAGTGTAAAATATAGAGGACTGGTTCTAGCTGTGGTGTTAACACGGGAAAGCAGCAGCAAACAGCGCGGCGGGCACCCTGCCTTCACCAACCGTCCGTCACAGATAACAAAACACATCACAAATCGCTGCCTGGGAGACTACATTTCCCTGAGCCTTGCCTCTTTTCTCCCCTCCCCTAGTAAATCCATCCCTGGTAATATTTTGTTGAACTCATTTTTTCCCCCGCTGTGCTTGGAGGCCGACTGTGCTTTGCATCTCCCATCGCTGTCCAGCAGAAAGACCCTGCGTGCCGGGCTGTGAGCATCGACCCGCCGGCCACAGCACTGATGCCTTCATGCCTGCTGTGCAAGGTGGCACAGGGCAGTAATCCCTCTGCCCAATTAACTGCTCTGTGCCACAGGAACAGCTGAACAGAAAGTGCTGGGGTTTTCATTTAATGAATCTGAGGCCGAACAGAAAACTCCCTTGTATTTACAAAGGGGGTGTTTCTCTGAGCTGCCTGATAAACCGATGTGGGGGCTGTGCCCAGCACCAAGTTATAGGACGTTTAGGAGTGTAAAGGAACAGAAAGCTTACATAAGGGGAGGTTTTCAGTAGTCAATATGTTAAAAAAATGACTCAGCCCCTCTTTGCTCATAAAAAAGCAGACCAGTCCTGGGCTAAGCCAGGTCTCCAGTGGAAGAAAAGGGATAAGAAGAAAGCCAAGATATTGAGTCTGTTTCCAGGTTCACTCCTGCCACATCCATAAAGTTATGTAGCCCTGGGTGGCCTGTTCAGTTAATGGATTTAAAACATTTACCTGTCCCATGGGAAGAGCATCAGGAGGCTTCAGTGTTGTTTGAGAAGTGCTCTGATAAAACCCACAGTATTTATAGAGATGGGCCAGTGCATCTAAGGAAAAACTCCCTTGAACAAAATGGTTCCTCGCAACTACTACAGGCACTTAGCAATCCACAGGTTTTGGTTTGGGTTTGTCTAATGGGTGCAGAATATTGTTCTCAATCTCCTTTGAAACGCTGAGGGACCCGGTGCCTTTTGCTCTGTGGGATCTGGACTGAGCCAAATGGTCCCAAACTGGGCACGTTGCTGCCAAATGCAAGCAGCTACAAATAGGAGTTAATTCTTGTTGTTGTATATCAGAGAACCTGAACCACAAATCATCTGCTGCTGGGGAGCCATCAAAGTGTTGGAACAACACTATTTAAGAGAACAAGATACTTGGTTAGAAAAACCGAGAAGCTTAAATAAGCCACCTCCTCAGCAGGTGTAAACTTGCAAGATATCTCAGTGACTGTGATTTTTGAGGGAGGAATCCATGTGCTAAAAACTAGGCAGAAACATCCAGCTAATGATCCAGCTGAAAATAAGTAAAGACGATTGATGGAGCCTAGTATTAAAAGCAGGATTTGACTTTTGTAAGTGATGCTGCAAGCTGATCGTGGGCCAAGAGAAGTGCAGATATGGAAGCATCTGTACAGGACCATAGCAGGAGCATTTTCCTGATGCTTGCTGCAGCTTCGGCGAGCGTGCTGCAGGGTGGTCAGCCAGGGATGAGAGCCAGAACCTGTTGACTGTGGCAGGTTCTGGCTGGTGCAGGGCAACACTGTTGGGTTACCCTCAGTGAGCGCATTTCTTACTGAATATTGAACTGATGGATGCTTTGATGTAAAGGGAAAGATTTCAAATTTGAAAAATAAAATAAATGCTTCGTGGAAGTGAAGTATTATATTCAGTGCCGTATCCAGGGGGACCTTGGCTTTGTGATATCATCTCTAACTCAATCTTTTTGCACTTGCTTTACTAGAAATTTTTATTTTAGGAAGAGAAAAACATACTGAATGCAGAGGGGGTGGTACTTGGGAGCCCTGAACTGAATGAAATATCTGTAGAAGTAATGAAGCATCAGTGACAGGCTTGGGTCTGTGCTGGTCTGCAAAAGAAACCTGCTCAGCCAGCAAAGCAGAGAGAAGCCTCATTGCCAGGTCAGCCAGGAGGGGTCTATAATCAGCCTATAATCAGTGCCGATACCTCAATGAGTGCCCTGTGGGTGTAAAAACAAGCCTGGGTCTCCATCCTGGACAGGAACCATTCCTGACCAAGCTTTGTTCCTGTGAAGTCAGGCAGACAAATACCCCTTACCAAGCCATTTCTCACAGGCAGTGGTTCAACCCTTCATGGGCAGTGCTGGGTCTCAGCATTCAAGCCTGTATTTTGCAGCTCAGCTGTGCATCCCACTTTTCCCTGTATTTTACAGTACTCCCAACATACTTAATCTTCCACTTTCCAATGACTGTTGGCAAGATTTATCCGCAAATTACTGTGGAGCTAGAAGGGGAGAGGAATAATAAGTCCCATCTGGGTGGACTTAGCACACAATAATTTGTAAGGTTTGGACATGGTTGTAGGATCAGTCCCAAATCAGAAGTTAGTCTCTTGTCAAGGTATGAATTAAGCCACAGTGGTTTAACTCCTCTCCCTCCCTTCACCATACACACATTCCCAGTCATCGAAGGCTGCCTGGGCTATGGATATGGAACATCCTTAGGGCTGCCCTATTTTGCACGAAACCCTGTCAGTCCCAAAGGCAGAGCCATGAGCTCTCCCATGCTCTGATGGGGAAGCAAGGCTCTGCCTTCTGCTCAGTACAGTTATTAGGACTCATGGCCCAAAACTACAGCCCACCAATATGACTCCCAAACTGCTGGCTGGTTCAGCACTCTCCAGTGATGACGTAAAATATTCTGTGAATGCCAATTAAGCAGTGACATTTGCAAAGGTGCTTCTGTTTTATCAGCACGTTGTTTGCACCGGAACATAATTGTTGGCTGTTCAGCAGGAAAGTACTAATCCCAAATGAATCCTTTCTGGCATAGGAATACAACCAGACTTTTTGCTGCGGGAAGTGCTCAGCATCTGAGCTCAGCACATACACGGTGAGATTCTCTACCACATAGTGATGAAGTTTAAACACTGTTCAGGAGGCCAAGCAGGTTGGTTTCCATAAACAAAAAGGTGTCTGAGCACAAAGCAGCTCAGAAGTCACTGCACCTGGCAGAGAGCCTTTTTTTTATTCCAGCCTCAGAAAAGTTGTAGCTCACCTTAATAAGAGAAGTACAGAAGTCCAGCAGCAAGAGACCTGTTGGGCACACGCAAGGACCCTGATGGGCAGATGTGGAGGATAAGGGATGTAGGTTGCCCTCCCAGAGTTTTACCAAAAGCTACTGTCAATTCTTGAGCACATAATATAGTTCTCTATTTACAGCTCCCTATGTATGAGATAAAAGTCATGCTTTTTGCATTGCCCATGTGCTGACAACACTTTTTCACTTGCTATGTCCCTGTGATCCTACATCACCAACATTGGATCTCTTTCCTTTTTAAATCTATCCTTCCATCACAAATCTGTTCTTATTGTGCCTACTTCAGTCCCAGTCCAAATAAGTAACAAGACAATCGTTGACCGATGTAAAAGATGCTCCTAGAGGAAGAGGCTAGTAGCAGGTGTTTCTGACATTTCTTGAAACAGGATGAATATCCCACTTCTCTTGAAGTGCTAAGAATTCATTTATTTCTGGCTCAGTGGGGCTGTGAAATGCTAGAGCTTAACAGTCGTATATGCCAGAATAACCTCCTGTTCTGCAAAACTTTCAAATTAATCTTCAGTATGATTTTAGAGGATTATTGTCATAACAGACTTATATCTTTTGAAAGCCAGAAGAGCAGATGCTGCCTTCATCCTTTCTATAGATATCAAGTTTAAACTGAGCATTTTATGAAATAGCTGGTACAGTAATTGTGTCCAAGTTCAGACAGCAATCATTGCAGGGTGATTTGATTTTCACTCTGGATAGCCTGTACCCTGCCAGGCCAAATAAACTCTTTCCTTCTCCAGTCCTGAACTAGTCATGACAGGTAGAAAAAGATACTATCATCTTGAACAATTATTTGTAGAGCATTAGGTTATTGCCCGAGCCAAATTCCAGGGAGCTTCCAAGGGCTACAAGCAGGACATGGGGCTGCTGCCACTCAGTGCTAGGTGACCCGCTGGAGGTGCTGATCAGGGAGGTAGCAATGGCCAGCCACAAGTACACGTGCTTCACCCTACTGCTGCCAAACGCCTTTAAACTGGACTGGAAATCGGTCTCCACTGGTGCTGCAGCAATTCAGTTTCCATTTGCTACCAGAAAATCCAAACTTCTAAAAAAAAAGTGTGCGACCATCCCAGACTTTCCACAAGATCATGCTTTCATTCAAAGCCAGCTGTACCTTGCAGATGAGAGGGCCTGAAAGTTTCCCAGACAAACATCTCCTCTCTCCACTTTTATCATAGCCATCAATATAACATCATTCATCAATATTGCTCCTTTACAGGTGTTGGAGGGAAGCTGTTCAAACAAAGGCTGTATAAAAGGACTAGAGTACTACTAGCACCTAAACCAAACATCTTTATGTCTCAATATTTGCTTCCCATCAATGTCCCTGAGAGCATCCTGCCTTCACAGGGTGCAACTCAAAGGACTTTGCTGTTCTGGGGTATAATTCACACTTTGTCAACAATAACCACATTTGGATGAACCAAGCACTTTTGGTTACTGCAGTAGTTCTCAAGGTGTTTGAAAGCAGCCAAGCTCCAGCAATTGCCACAAGCATTGTTAATATCAGAGATGGAAATCGTTGTTAAAAATATCTGTCCACGTAGTCTGGCAAGGAGACGGTCTCCAAACAAAAATTTGGAATGAACGTCCTTGCAAAGGATCAGGTCTGCAACCCTTGTGCTTCAAATTTCATTCATATTTTACTGGGACTATTTAATAAAGAAGAAAAACAAACAGACAAGAAATAAGATACAGATTGTTATACAAAGAAAAATTGTTGCAGAAATTACTAATATGCCCCCTTTTGTATAAACATACAGACAAATAATTAATCTTCTATTCATAGAATCATAGAATGGTTTGGGTTGGAAGGGATCTGCAAAGATCATCTAGTCCAAGCCCCCTGCCATGGGCAGGGACATCTTTCAATAGATCAGGTTGCTCAAAGCCCCGTCCAACCTGACCTTGAACACCGCCAATGATGGGGCACCCACAACTTCTCTGAGCAACCTGTTCCAGTGTCCCACCACCCTCATCGAAACAAATTTCTTCCTTATGTCCAATCTAAACCTACCCTCTTTCAGTTTAAAACTGCTGCCCCTTGTCCTGTCTCTATAGGCCCTGGTAAAACGTCTTTCTCCATCTTTCTTATAAGACCCCTTTATACATTGAAAGGCTGCAGTAGGGTCTCCCCAGAGCCTTCTCTTCTCCAGGCTGAACAACCCCAACTCACTCAGCCTTTCCTCATAGGAGAGGTGTTCTCGTGGCCCTCCTCTGGACCTGCTCTAACAGGTCCATGTCTTTCTTGTACTCGGAACCCCAGAGCTGGATGCAGTGGTGGCAGGGGACTCCAGGTGGGGTCTTGCAAGTGCAGAGTAGACGGGGAGCATCACATCCCTTGACTTGCTGGCCACGCTTCTTTTTATGCAGCCCACGATATGACTGGCTTTCTGGGCTGCAAGCGCACATTGCTGGCTTGTGTCCAATTTTTTGTCCACCAGTACCCCCAAGTCCTTCCCCGCAGGGCTGCTCACAATCTATTCATCCCCCCTATCTGCATTGATACCAGAACTTGCCTCGACCCAGGCGCAGGACTTTGCGCTTGGCCTTGTTGAATTTCACAAGGTTCACACGGGCACACTCCTCAAGCCTGTCAAGGTCCCTCTGGATGGCATCCCTTCCCACTAGCAAATCAGTTCAGCTTCGTGTCATCTGCAAACTCACTGAGGATATTCATATTACTGAAGGAGGAAAGCAATACATCACTGAAGCAATTTTCCATATCCTCTATTTCAAAAATATTTTTCCCTAGCACAATTGATTCGCTTTTCCTTGTGCTGCAGTCCCTAACAGACCTGCTGAGCTCTAGTGAATAGGACTATTGCCCCAAACTTGAAATAAAAGTCACCCACTGTGTTCACCACTGCTGCGGTCAAGGAAGAGAGGGTCCCACTGCATATTAGCAGGCAGGATCCCCCCTAGCAGACCAGTGGAGAGAGACAGGCTCTTCCAGGCAGCATTTAACAGCAAAGGCTTATCTGGTATTATGTGAATTGTTTTCAGGAGGAATACTTCCCTCAATGACAACAAGCAGCCTGCATCCTAGATAATATCTAAAATTAATCAGAATATTCCCACCCAGCCTCCTATTGCCTTTCTACTGTGATAAGCCCTTTTCAGAAGACAATTCCTTTTGTTTATTTTAAATGTATTCCTCAGTAATGCAGCAGAAATATCTATCTGATAATAACTAGAAATGCTTTCTTCTGAGGATTTCAGAGAGCTTTGCAAGGGCAAGCATAGACTCATTTTTAAAGATGGTAAAATCAAGGAACAGAGAAGTTAATGGTCCTACAGGGGCTAGGTTATAAGTCATAGCTCGCAGTTCCTATCTGCTTGCCCAAAAGGCAGGATTATTTGGGATATAGTTGAGGCATGTGAAAAAAGGTGAGAAGTGAAAGCTGATTTTGGCTTTAGAAAGGATTACTTATTTTTGTCACAAGCAATACATTACAGCAAGTGTCTTCTTTATCTTCTATAATTTCCTGCCACTGACAAATCCCCAGTATGAATGAACATTAGCTGGAGCAATGTGAGACACTCTGGGAGAGGCAATACAGCCGTTTGCTCTTGGTGGAGAGACCATCCTACAACATCTCTGTCTTGGAGGAAGCCACAATGTGCAGCAGACTTTTTGACCCCTTTGCCTTCAGCAGGGACACACCAAAGCCTTGTAGTTTTCCATCTGTGGAGTCCATTGTAAGGGATTCTACCAGGGCAGCGTTTCTGACAGTGTTGGCTAAACCCATCCTTTTAGAGCTAGCCAAAGCCCTGAGCTACAACTTGGAAGAGACACAGCCAATGAGAACAGGGTTCAGACACAATTGAGTTGCCTTGTATCGGTACAGGTCATTAACTACAGGAAATGCCAAGTAATTTCACTTAACATAAATGTCTGCTGTTGCAGGCTAAATTTAGTCCAATTATCTCCTGTTTTCTAAGAGTATAGAAGCCCAGAGTTACTGCCGATCAGGCACAGCGTGCATGTCTCACCCTCAGTCTGCATGTGCAGGTTGGATAATGGTTCTTCCAGGCTTTTTGCATGGCTCCAGCCTGCACAGCCAGAAACACAAAATTTTAAGATATCCATTGTCACAGGAAAGACTGTGTTCTTCAGAAATTCTATAAAACACACAGAAAATCCACCTTCTCCCCTTGGAGGCAGTAAGAGAAAAGAGCTAGCAGGAAAAATACACTTTGCTTCAGTTTTGGTATTTGCAAAGGTGCAGCTGAAAAAAAGAAAAAAAAAAACCCAGGAAACAAGATTTCTAGGGTGACTTTCATATGAAAATGAAGTAGGAAATATGGATCAACACTGAAAAAGAAATTTAGGCCAGATGCTCAGTTGCTGTCAACCAGCACAGTCCCTCTGGCAGTTTCCCCACTTAGAATCATAGAATCATTAAGGTTGAAAAAGGCCTCTAAGATCTTCAAGTCCAACCGTAAACATCCAAACCACTTACACCAGCTGGATCCAGCTCAGCCACCTCGCCAGCACTTTCATCAGAAAGCATAAGAGGATAAAGACAAAAGGAGCCCATAAAGTCACAATATGGGGTTTAATTGAGTGTGATCTGTTGCCACACATCTAGATGCCAGTGACAGATTCATCTCACCTAACTTCAGACATCTAGAGGCAGGCTGCTACATTCCAACCAGTCATCCCAGGCAATCTGTATCAAGTAGACATCAGAAATGCACCCAAATGAATCAGGCACCAGAAGTGTTAATTTCTCCCCATCAACTAGGAAGGGAGTCTAGACACTTCAGACATCTACATTTGTCCAGATTAATCCCACCCTCGTATGGCAAGCCTGAGCAAAAGGGTGTAAAGCAACAAAAAAAGATATATCAAACTTTCTTAATGAGACAGAGAGAGATTTCAAATACAGAAAGACTGTGTAGGGTGTTTTGAGGCAAAAAAAAAAAAGATGTTTTTGTAAAATCCAGGTTACTTCACTTGAAAACCCCAAATGTAAGGGTTTCCCTGCCCTTGCACTGACCCCTACATGGAGCACAGCTCATCTTTTTATGAACATGATGAGTTTAGCTCTACCTCAGGGCTCTACACAAGTAACTTGATGTCAGCATTTGTCTGGGTCAGTGAAGGGGAGACAGCAGTGCAAGTTCTTGCCCACTCACGGCTGGAGTCAGCAAATCTCCCCACTCCAAAGTGAGATTATCCATCACTCTGCCCTGATGGAGGAGTAAGTGACATTGCAAAGCCTCTCTGTGCCACCAGTGCTTTGGTCCTCAAGTGCCACCTGGTGGTGCCTCTTCGAAGCCCTAATTGGGTCATTACAGGCATAAAAGTGGCCGAGTCGTGTCCTGTGAGTAGCAAGCTTTCTGCAGGAATGGAGATGCCTGCAGTCCTGGTCCCCATTGAACATATTTATTTGATGGGCTTGTAATAAAGAGTTTAAGGCAGAAGTAAACATTGGTACAAGTAACATAAAATATAACAGAAAGGGACGGTGGGGAAAAGCTGCATGAGAATGAATTCAGCAAAACTTCCCTGAGGTGTGCGCAGCACATGTGCATTGCAGGCAGGACCCAAGGCTGGTGTTACACACAGGAGTCAACGCATGTTTTCCAAGTCCCATCCAAAGACCTCACCATCAGTCACCTTTTCTATCCATGCAGTTCATTTTAGTCAGGTGAAGTTATTCAGTGATACCATTAGCAGCTTTAGGAGCAAGACCTGAATGCCAGCCTCCCAGAGCTTGTGCAGTTGCTCCGTAATAAACAATAAAAATGCAATAAAATGAAAACAATTAGCAATAAAGAAGTAACAAGGAGTCAGGAAGAAGAGGAATGTCTCGATTCAAGGAGCAGCAGTTTCACCATTGGCAGGGGATGCCCCAGTGCTTCACTGCCACTGCATGTGCAGCAAGTTGCTGGTTGTCACAGCACATCACAGATAATTTCCTACATTCCCCAGGGGAAAGGGGACTGGAGGAGATCACCTTCTCCCAGGACAGCTTTCTCCATCCACAGAGAGTGAAACCAGGATCTTGCTGCCCCAGACTTCCCAGGTCACCTGCTGGAGGCACAGGCTTGCTCTCCAGCGCCTGTACATCACCCTGACCCATGAAAATGCCAGGAAAAAGGATTCAAAACATGTGATGAGGAAAGAGGAAGAAGGCTGCATTTTATGCATCCTTGAGGCAAAAAGTGTTCTGGAGGTACTTACTCAAAATGCTTCAGCGTACCATTGATTTGTTTGTTTCTTCGGGGAGAGCACTTTCTGGGCTCATAAGCCACCACATTTTATCTAGGTGCAAAACCAGTAGCAGGAGGTTTCCCACTGTGTTTACAGGCTTAACACCAGGGGCTACTTCTACACAGACAGGTCATACAACCCTCAAGCTGGATTTTGCCTTTCCAAGCAAGCAAAACTTGCATCCATAGCTCCCAGCTTGCTATGAATTAAGGGCCTTTTGAGCAATGGCCCAATACTCAGAGCTCTAAAGCTGAACTCTCAAGTTTTTCATGTGCCAGGACTTTTAGATATGGGAGCTGGGCATGTGCTGGCTTGAGCCAAACTGCAGGCACTGAGCACATCCAAATCCCATGCTTGGACATAGCCAACCAAGTCAGGAGAGGTCAACCTGTGACACTGAGCAACGGAGCCCCAAGATGGCAAAGGCCAGCATGATCCAGCTAAACAAACCAGCGCCCCAGAGCCCCGGCAGGTGTTCATTCCGTGCTCACACGCAAGGACTAGATTGTTCCATTAGGCACAGGGCTGATGAGAGCAAAACGCTCCGCAGGGACCTTGTGAGGGGATTCTCCCCCTGCCTTTCCCTCAGCAGTGGTGCAGATACTAATCCATAGCACAAGGCAGAAAAAGGAGGGATTACAGTTCCCGGAGCACTTACAGAGAAACCCAAATCCTCATCCAAAGCAGTCTCAGCATAGTCAGACGCTTCTTGCAGCCACCCAGAACTTGCCAAGGGGTGGCCCTGCTCCTTTCTTGCTGCATGTTGAGTGGTTTCTTGGACAAAGTCCCCATGCCTGCCTCAGCCCAAAGCTGCCTGGTGCTGTGGGTTTCCTTCCAGTGCTGCACACAACTCAGCTGCATGCCAGCGGCCTGAAAGTGTTCAGACTATGGAGTGGCAGAGACATACACAAGTGGGAACAACTGTCCTTTGTTTTCAATTGCAAAATGATTTTTGGTCCCATTTATAATAATTGTGCATTTTTTTTTTAAATCAGTCATTTACACCTTAATAAATAGCTGGTCACATGATTTATTTTTAGTGGATCAAATCCTGCTGTCAGCTGTGCTGATGTCAACTCTGAAGCAATTATTTATTTATTTCTCTAGATCTATCCCAGAACTGCATCTGAGATAAAATCAGAATCAATAAGCAGAATGTCAGCTCTGATATTACCCATATTTCCTTACTACCCATAGAAACTAGGTTCACCTCTGAAGTTACAATAGCAGTACCTAAGAAAACAAGACCATGAAATGAATGAAAAACCAAATACTTCAGCATCCTCAGAGCAAAAATCTACTGGTGTCAGAATAAGCAAGCTAAGCAAGGGACCCACAAGAAATTGGTATTAATATTTTTTAGATTGGATTCATGTCATTGTGCTATTTCACATTTTCCTGTGAATGATTCCAATTCCCAAATGCTTGAGCACTGCTTGTTTACGATACTTTGCATTGTTGCGACTATGGTGTCTTAAAAATCAACTACATCAACTGAAATGAGATGTATCTAATCCATGAAAAACAAACCATTACCACTTTCCAAAGCTAATAAATTGTTTAGAGTTAATTTTAAAAACCCTGAACCTGTGAACTCTCTGGTGCTGAGACTAATCCAACACCACAGGCACCTGATGGAGAGGATTTCTGTTGTCTGCAGGATCAGACCCACAGAACAGTAAATGACTCAGGCGGCAAAACCATGCAACTCTCTCAGCAGAACAAATCCATTTCAGCAGAAGGAAGAGAAAAGTTGATCTAAATCTTACCAGAGCTAATGCTAGACTAATTTTAGGTACATTTTCTTAGACTGTTTCAATGAAGGAAGCAAACTATTGAAACAAAACGTGGCTTTCTCTTCACACACAAAACCTTGTGCAATTGTCCTAGAATCTAGGGCAGACACAAATTAAAATTTGTCACTACGTTAAATTTATTTAACCACTACTATTTATTCACTATTTATATAAATTAATTTATGGTAAATTCTCAGGCAAACCTTCTAAGCACTTTGGCCAAGCTTTGGTCTCAGTTCAACATCTCTGAGTCTGTAGAGATGCTACAAAATCCATGAAAAAGTTCTGGGTTTGGTCTACTACAGTCAGGGCCAAATTTGTTTGCTAGTATCACATTCAGCTCTACTGCAAAAGAAGGTAGAAACAAGAAAATACACTATAAGCAGGACATCCTATTTAAATAATCTTACGGTAAACAGAAATACAGAAACATACAAATAAACATGGTTATATGCGTACGTATACACTCATAGGCACAAACACCCATAGATTCCGCTGTTCTCTTTCAGCAAAAAGCCAGCCTCCTTTCCTTATGAAAAACAAGCACTTCATAAATTAGAATTAATCCTCAGCTCATTTCAGGAAAATAAGATTATTTCCAGCTGCTGCACCTGAGCATTAAAAGATTTAAGTGTCAAATTTTGCCCTTAGATGCATCCTGTTGAACTAAAAGAAGTTCTCACTGGGTAAAGTGAGCATACGTGCATCTACCTAAGAAACATAGCATGTTGTTTCTACATACTTCTTCAAGGCAGAATCACAAGACGGCAGGGAGAGATACCAGTTATGCTAGACCAACTGATCACAGAATGGTTGGGTTGGAAGGGACCTCTGAAGATCATCTTGTCCATGCGGCCATAGAAACCACTCTCGTACATTCGAACCCCAAAGCCCTGGACTGGGACGCTCCGGCTGATTTCTGTTCTCCTACTTGCACTGTTGTGTTGATGCACACCAAGTGTGAACCAGGGTTATCCTGAAGACACTACTCTTCTAAAAAATGGTGGACAGGAAAAGAAAACCCTAAAGACACAAGAAAATATGCTTGCCAAAGACATTAATCTCCTCCCATTTGCAGTTCAGTAGAATTAATGATCTTTCCTTAAAGACTTTTAAAGTATAAAAATAATAAATACAAAACTTGGTGACATAAATGAAACCCTCACACAAGCACCTCAATGTTAAAATTCTAAGTCTTTAAGTACTTCTAAACTTCATTTTTCTCGCTGCAGAATATCTTACATTTTCACAGCCAAAAAAAAAGGAAAAATAGAAGAGACATTACCTTGGCTTTTTTTCCTCCATCTTCTATGCTTTCCTGTTGTCTGGTGTCAAAATGGCCTTCAGCAACTCATCCAGCACCTGCAAGACACACCACTCTTCTTCCCTTGGCTGCCATAGGGATTCTGCCTGTGTTCACGATTAACCCATCGAGATATCCGCCACAGCAGGGTGAGGCTGTTTAAACACTTAATTATATTCATGACTCATTCTAGATAAGGTTTCCCAAAGCACTGAAGTGTACAAGTGTAGTTAGCTGCTTAGTGAAGCCTTGCAAAACTGTGGTTTTGGCTCATAGTGCTCCTTTACAGAGACATTTTTTCCTCCTCCTGGCGCGAGTGGGTTCTCGCCGCTGCTGCCGTCAGGTGGAACCAGCTTATGACTCAGCCAGCATTTTGGCTCATAAAACAGCTCCAGAAACACAACAGCCTGATGTTCTGGGGTGCGACGATGCCAAAATGGGGTATGCATTTCCTTTCATGGGGTCTCATGCAGGTCAGGTATTTGCTGCACTAATACAATTTCTACTCCTTCTCCACATGCACAGACCCCCTCTCCAGACTTGCCAGTCCAGACTACTCTCCCCAGTGTACAAAGATCCAACGAGATCAATGGGAGTTTGGCCAAGATATTAGAGACTGGTGGAGTGGATAGGCAAAAGAAAAAGGTTGGGAGTTTAGTTCCCTCCAGGGTTCAGAGGTATTCCTCCCTATATGTCCTGCATATATGAAAAAACATTTTCATGATGAGGACAGTCCAGCATTAGAACAAACTGCTCAGTGAGGTTGTCCAGTCTCTGTCCTTGCAGGTTTTCAATACCTTGGTGGACAAAGCCCTGAGCAGCCTGGTCTGTGCTCATGGTTGACCCTGCTTGGAGCAGGAGGTTGGAGTAGAGACCGCCCGAGGGTCCTTCCAGCCTCATTTCTCCTGTGATCCTATCTTACGATCCTATATCCTGATACCAGTAATGGTGTGTGCAGCTATATCAGGATTTACAGCATGGGTCGAGGATGAAATCTGCTCCCTGTAGCGATGTTGATGTTGTTATGAAGGTACCAGGAGAGCTGTTTCTTCCTTCCTTCATCCAAAGATAAGTTTATCCTGACAAAGTAGTTCTAGCAGCTGTCTGAGGTAGGACTCTAGGTACGTCTAGGTGGGTGCTCATCAGGACAACGACTGGAGACTGGAGAGGACCCAGGTTCAGAAATAAGGATGCAAAGGGAGTAATTCTGTCTCAACAGGGGGCAATCAGTGCCATGTATGACGCTCAAGGACACCCTGATTGGTGTCCCTTCACTGCTCCAGAAATGTGTGGGTGTCCTATGGATCCTGTGCTATACCTGCCAGCCCTTGTGGGTGGCTGAGCTCCCTGGCATATCTAGTGGCACTAGATGCCTGTGTTTCTACAGTTGCTATTTTGCATGTGATACTGCAGATTACAGGGATTGAGTATGACATACTAATTTTCAGTAGGTAATGCTGCAGGGCTGAGTTCTGAAAACTGATTCAAATAAAACAGAAGATGGAAACTCAATTTTTTTGGAAAGTCATTCCAAGCTCCCACATTCAAGGGACTTTGCCTTTCACAGTGCTGGGCTCTTCCAGTTCCTAATTATTTGGCGCATTTTCTGGAGCATGGTTGGCTCAGTGGATATTATAGTCACCACTGATCATTATGTTATAGAACTGATGTAGTTTCCTTCACATTTAGGATACTGGCCAATCTGAAGAAGGGAGAATCATCTCACATGGTGCCAGGCATCCATCAGGGTCCAGCTGCCCTTGGCTTATCACTCCAGGGCACTTCCTAATATACCTGTCCAGAGGAGGCCAGCGGAGCTGTGCCTCGCTGCCCTGCATAGACTAGAAAGGGCTTTATGAGATTAAGTGACATTAGCCTCACCCTAGGTATTTTTATTTCTCTAATTTCCTGGAAGAAGCCAGTCTCATGGCTCTGTGGGAGACCACTGAAGGCTTTACTGCACAGGGGGCCCAGGGGAGTTAATCTGAATTAACTTTTAAAGTGGACAAATTCAACTGCATTAATCTCTGTGTAGAGACACATGCTCAGAATCACTGTGACAGTAATTTGATTTGGTTTGCTGAAGTTTGGAAGTGAAATAAATGAAAGTGAAAGGAGGGACACTTCAGTGCCCTGGAGGACGTCACCCAGGGGTTCAGCGAGGTCTGTCTGCTCCGCCTGAACAGCTCGGGGGCAGAACAGGCTGCGAAATACTAACTGTGAGCTGAAAAGCAGTGACTGCGGTGATGGTCTGTTGTCTGCAGGGAGGAAAGGAAGAGGAAAAGTGTGTTGATACCAGGCTTTCACTCTGCCACTATCTTAGGGTTAATACATACTCATAGAAACATCAGGGTATTTTTATAGTATAAATAGACTTTTATAGTATAAAAAGCCAATAGTGATTGACTCTGTTGGAAATCCACAGTGGGGCTCCTGCTGCCCTCTGACAGTGGGATTTGGTTCGGTATCAATTGACACTAATAACTCAAGAACAACACATGACCATTTTTTTCAAAACAGCTACTTGATGATTAAACATGGAAAATGTTGTGTGTTTCTATAGGGGGAAAAAAGGCAGAAGCAGGTCTGTCTGACCCCACCTCCAGCGATGCAATGCTGACCATAGAGGTCTCTGGCTGAGGGATTAAGTGAGCCCGGGCACTTTCCTGTTTCCCAGGCAGGTGACTTCTAGAAACCACTGTGACTCATAAGTGTTTACCCACTAATATTTCCTCAACCCCTGACAAGGTGAGTTGATCCGACGGAGTTGATATGGTTATCATTATTAGTTTGAACAGTGCCATTACGCTTGCAAGGGAGGGTTGGAGTAACGTAATGTAGCGCGTTGAAATGCCGAGGAGAAGCACGGTCCGGGTAAAGCACATTGCTGGACAGAAATGGGAAAAGAGGCAATGAGGAAAAGGGCTCCATGCAGGCAGATGCAAAGCTGGCAGAGGTTCTCATATGCTTCAGAAGGAAAGGGGAAAGACAGACAAATGGAGCAGTTTATTGTGAAAATTCACTTGGGGATTTAATTACAAGGACATTTTATGCAGTAGTCATGTCTAAGAGTCCCTTTTGTGGACGAAGCATCCATCATTTCTTCATTTTGTGACAAAAGGTATTATGCCACTCTATACACCTCGTTTTAATATTCTGTGCAGTCTAATATTCTGTGCAGTCCTCCCAAAAGAAGACATTAGAAACTGGCAGGGGACAGAGGAGAGTGACGGAGGTGACCAAGGGCATGGAGTAGCCTCCGGACAAGTTACAGCTACAAAAACTAGGACACTGATGCTTGGAAAAGACAAATGAGTGGGACACATTAGGGCCTCTAAAATCATTAGTGGCATGGCAAAGATGAGCAAGAAACACTTGTTCACAGTTTCTCGCTTGCATAAGATACATAACTACAGTGTTGAACAGATGAAGCAGTTCAGCTATTGCTACTTAGCGCAGGACCACATAATGTTGATATACCAGAACAAATTCAGGGTAAAACTACTCCGTTCATAGCAAAAAGGACAAGGTTCTCAAATACAGTAGGTTTTTAAAGCAAAAGTTTTTTTAAATTCACAATTAATAGATGATCATTTTTGGCTTCTTTAGCAGTTCAGACTTCTCGGAGAAAGCCGCTGGGTTTTCATGAATAAATTCAGTCCTGAAAAGATGGTTATGGATGCAAAAGGATTGGAATAGACATCATGAACAGCTCCTGTAAGAACATTTTCCATGCACTGAAACAGAAGAAGAGTTCTTATGTAAATTAACTACAACCTGCCATAAAATTTTGATGGCCCCTTTCTCTCTGCTTTCTGAACAGGAACCCCCCAAGGCACACAGATAACATCTTTTGCTGCCTAACTGAAGCTGGTGTGGAGTCTGGAGCATACTGGGGAGGCTGCAGCCCATCTCTGCCCTGCCACAGCCTGGGCAAAGCATAAGCCTGGGCCATCCTCTCCAGCAAAAGCTTGTGCTAGAAGTTGTTCAGGCATGAGGTCTCCTGGAGGTCCAAGCCTTCCAGAGAAAGGGAGGTAAGGAGCAGCCCTGCTTCTTTTCTCTGAATTAGTTAGTAGAGATAGCAGTAGTTATGGCAAGAGGAATATCTGCTAGGAAATGATGGCAGGGCAAAGGGTGCCAAGCCCCTCAAGAGTTGGATCTTCTTGGTCTGTAGCAGCTGAATTGGGAGGGAAGAGAAGGAAGAGCAAAGCACTTCACCCCAGCACCTCTAACAACCACAGCTCCCCAGTGCCACCCGCCCCACAGCTTGCCTAAATCTTGCCTAAACCGAACATTTTTTGTTTTGCCACTGTCTTTTAGTGCAATTGGTTGGCCTGGAGTTCTTGCGTTGGAAGAGGCAGTGAACATGATGTCCACCCCCTCCCCAGGCCATTCTGGTTTTATAGACCTCTACCGTGCCCTCCCTCATCTCTTTTTCTCTTCAAAAAGTCACAAACCCCTGTTGTTCTCAGCTGTTTCCTATCCTTTGGATTATCAAAGCCATTCTCGCTGAATCCTCCCTGCTCCCCTGTAGCCTTTCTTCAGGGGGAACCTTCAGCTTCCACCACCACAAGGGTTTTAGGAGGGGCCACCCCCCTTCACTAGCACCAGCACAACCTGACCACAAAGGAAGACATCTCCATTTCCAAATGCACAGCAAAGAGAGAAGCAGGCATCTGTCACACAACTGCAGGATGTGAGTCATAGCTGGTGTGGAAGACGACCATGGTCAGAGAGACCACCACCATCCTGTCCTCCTCTATGACCCCACTCCCCAGCACCCACAGCAGCATCTGTCCCAAGCCCCACAGCAGCCACTTGGCCACCAGGACACTTGGTTTCTCCATCCACAGGCACTTACGTGTGAGAACAGGTGATGTACCTGCGTACACTGTGGCACCTTACCCATCTCAGCATCACAAAGCCCTCTCGTTCACTGCAGGAAACTCGATATTCCAGCATAAGTTACGACAGGGCCAAGGAGAAGGGCTGTACCACTGTGAAATCTATGGGCCGGAACATGTGAGACTGCTCAGCAAAGTCTGCTCCCAGTGATTGCAGTGGGACTGTGGGTGCTCAGCACCTTGCAGGCCTGGATGATGAGCACCCACGGACATGGGTGCTATGTAGTCATGATGCTACTTTGGGCACATTTCTGACTCCCTGACATGACAGCCTTAAATGCTCTGGGTTTTTTCCCCTTGACTACTTGTGCTTAAGCACCAGGAAACAAACATGGCAAAGATGTTATCTCTGTAGCCCATGCTGTAATTCCTACAACACTGGTATATTCTCTCACTCAAATCCACCTACTACGTGATTGCCTTTACAGCAGGAATATTTGTAATTCCACTGAAAGCACACACAGTACTGGTCTCCAGAATACTGTCATTTTTGCAGAGGCTCTCTTTCATTTTACTTCACTTATCTCATCAGCTTACCTCCATCTTAAAACAAACCATTTCCCCTCTTACCCACAAACCTAACAAAAAAGGTGCAAAATGAAGACAGCCACACACAAGCCAACTCTAACATAAAACGAGGAACTTGAACCTGCTGCCAAATTTCCTATTTTTCTTCCGCTATTTTCTCTTCTCTTTTCTCTGAGAAGGGAGTTGTGTTGCAAGTCACACAATTTGCTAGGTCATGATCCACTTAATGTGGATGACAGAGGTGAGATTCATCTCTCCTAACTCCAGATGTGTGCAGACTAAATGTTCACATGTGACTTAGTCATCTGGAGCCTCTTGATCAGTGGAGGTAAAGAAGCATTTTGAGAGCTTTCCTGACCTAACACACTTCTAGAGAGCTCATGCAGGTGTGGGCATCTACCAGGGGAACCCCCTGAGTTCTCCCGGCAGGTTCGGGTTTAATATTTGCAGCCATGACCCAGGAAAGAGAGTGGAATAAAAGACCCAATAGTCCCTCCTAGTCTTACGGTAGTAAGATTACACTTACTGGCATAACAAGAAGACATATCTATTAACTAACACCATGAAGAGAGCAGCTCCTGTTCACATACTCCCATCAAGCTCAAAACATCAGACCACCATAGCCTTGCTACAAATGCAGTCTCCCCATACCATATTAGCTGACACCACCCAAGAGCTCTGCAATGTTTGATTTTGGCATCAAGTAGAAAGGCCATCATGTGAATATGGACCGGACTGACCTGCCCTGCAGTGTGATCACTGACACCTTACCCGTCCGCTCCACAGGCAAATCTTCAGCCACATCCTTCACCTAGTTTTACTTAACAAAATCAAATGTAGCTTACAAAGGCTTGTACCTGGATCCCCCACTGCTGTTATGTCAGCACTTCCCAATGGTTTGAAGGTATCATACAAAGAGACGTCTCTGCTTCACATGCTTCCCTTTCTCACTTTTACTTACAGTATGGAGAGACTGGAATTTACATGGCCAGATTTCTCCCATGTAAATCAGATAAATTTCTTCTCCTCATTTGCGTTCTTACAGCTTCCCATGCAGCTCAGACATAGATGTTTTGGTTTCCCTCTGTGATAAAATTCTGCATAAACCATTCAAACAGTTGTGTCTGCACAACTGTAGTTAAAAACATGATAAAGTCACTCTGCTTTCTTCCTCAGCTGTGTTGCTTTAGAAAAGGGAAAGAAAATTTTTTAGCAACTGCACTTCTTGGTATCCCTTATAGAGATGCTCTATTGGTTTATTTAATCCACAACAAGTTTTTTCATTTAAATTGAATCTGAAATTCTGTGGGTGACATTTTTATGCTCATATGTCAGCAGATGCCTATTTTGATTTTTTTACTTCAACAGAAACAAGTTTATACAGAATTTTCTCAGCAGTGTCCATAATACAAATCCCACCTCTAGGCAAGCTTCCAAACCTGAGCTGCTGGGTCATATGCATGAGGGAGTGTTTTGTGCTTTAAAACCTCACACAGCATTGCCCACAGTAATCTTTCACTCTCCTTTCCAAAATTCATCTTATTACCCTCCTCTGTTGCCCCTAAACTTAATTTTCTACAAACAAGTTGCCTTAAAGTTAAGATTGCCCATAGAATTATTTGTATACCTTCTCCCCTTTTGCATGACCAGGTAGTTGTTGCATCTATAACACCACGTACTTCTTGATTTGTTTAGACCTTATTCCATAATATAGGCTTGATAAGGCAAAGACAGCTATACCTTTGAAATGCTTTTGATTTTGGTGCGGGTCAGACTGAACCCCCGATTATATCCAATGATTGTTCTCCTTTTTCCTAATTTCCGCATTAAAGACTTAATTCCTTCTATAAGCACTGGTTAAACAATCACTTCTCCTTGTTAAGTTAGATTGCCATTAAGTCTGATTTTCCCAGCCTTGTCTTTGTTTCTCTGTGTGTATAGTTATGGAGAATGCTTAGTGTCAGTGCCTTGCACAGCTCCCCCGTTACTGTTCCAGCCTCAGCTTCGTGAGCATTGCTTGGAGTATGCATTTTTATCAATTTATGGACACCTGCCCACAGATTTCCATAATAAACACGGGGCTTCTAAGCACATCCGCTGCTAATGGGTTTGGAATTGCTCCGTGTATTTTATCTGCATTGCTTCGCCTTCATAATACCTATGGGATGATTTGTAAAGCAGTTTTTGTATTACCTCCTTATTTAATTTTCTTCTGTGGTGTCTCAAACCAGAATGAGACCAGAATGGTGATGTCTTCATATGGCTCCACTTCAAAGCTGCAGGCAGGTCTTAAACAGGAGATTACAGCAGTAATAGGTAGCACACTCTCTTCCTGATGCCCTAACATCATTGCAGACCAGCTCCAGAAACCGAAATACAGCAGAGGGCCTCTTCAGTCTCCGGCATAGGTACTACAGTCCTTAAAATGCCCAGTCCCCCAAACACTGTAATTCAGAGCCCCAGGTAACTCCCAGGTTGATAAAGACTTCTCAGGTATGGTCCCATTTACCAATATGAGGTGCCACTCTCCCCCTCATTTGATCTTTTAGGGAGGCAAAGGCTCCCCCCGTGAACAGCTCTCTGCTCCATATACTGACTGTGCAGCTAACCCGGGCTAGAAAACACCAACGCTGCCTCTGAATTGGCAACTTTTGATTCAGCTGATTCAGGAATGAATTTTTAAGCAAACAAGCTTTCCAAATGATTATGTTAATTTTTGGGCATGGCGAACGTCTTCAACAACAGCCACACCGGCACTTCTGAACATCTGATAATTTGGCCCCGATTTAGCATCCCAGGTGGTATTCAGCTCTCGTTAGTTCTTGCAAACTATTCCCTCAGTACTAGTTCAATTCAGTTAAAGAAAATGATGGACAAATGTTGCATTTTCTGATATTAAAGGAGCAAGCTGGAAGGGATTTTCCCTAGTGGGTACGGCACAAGGTCATTGCTTTGACAGGTTCAATGCCAGAAATTTTTCACAAGTATTTCCATGACCAGGTTTATCTTGATTTTGTCATGATTTTATCATTAGAGTTTTTGCAAGGTATCATAGTCTCCTTTTGTGTGTTTTGTTGTGGGTTTTTTTTAAATAGGCTGAGCTGTTGGAACAATATCACCTGAGAATCTCAGCTTTTCCATAAATACTCCTTGCCATTTATAATGTGCTTTGGCTGCAGAGAAAAACCCATCCACACGTGCAGCAAAACCACCTACAGGCTGAGAAATCAAGAAATAACTCCAAGTCTTACCTGTTGGGACACGGCACTGCTGGGTGCTTTGCAGTTTCTAATGTTCCCACATATCATGCAAATCAGTCCTAAGAGATCAGAGAATTTGACTCAGTTATTGCAAATTATTCAGGCATAACATGGAGAAGGGGAAGGAGATTTAATGCAAACTCCCACCTACAGTTCTGCCAATGGGACTCAGTTTTTCCCCTTGCAATGGCTATTTTTCAGTTCTTGGCTTCCTTTTGATTGTCAGCCCATTGAGATCGTTATGTGGTGCAGCTTTTATCGCACTTATCAAATGGTAGGCCAGGTACAAATATAAAATTGGACTATAACATGGAGTTTCTGCCAAGTAGCTGGTGTGTCAACACCCCTGCACACTGTGTGTTCAAACCAGTTTGAGTCAATATCAAACATACCACTAAATTTGAGGAAGTATCTTGTTATTTCAGTGCCACAGCCGTGAGAATTTTCCTCGTGCTTTTGGCAAATGTGTATTTACAGAGATATGATTTCAGGTGCAACTTCAGATCAGAATATGCAAAGCCAGGATGGTGGTTTCTCTGGCTCCGTGGACTCACTTCCCTTATCAGGGCACGGAGGAGATGTCAAGGCTGGCAAACATCACCCAGCAGAGTTGTCTTTGTGGATCTCACCAGCCTTGCCCCAGTAGGCACCTCCTGGGCCCATGTTTGCACTTCACACCTTTTTCCCTGATCACTCAAATCTCTTCCTCAGAAAGATGCTGTTGCTGTTGCCCAAACACCAGAATTTTACATCTCCCTGAATGGCCTCTGCAACTGCTAAGTGCTTGTGAGTGTCTCTTTTAGCAAGAATGATCACTCCTTAAGGACCCCACTCAAAATTTGGGTGTCACCATCCTAGGACTCATTCAGAGGGATAGTTCCTGCCCCAAAAAGTTTAAAAACCTGAGCAAACTTAGGGTATGCTTCAGTAAGTGCTCTGCCATATAAATAGACAGCCTTCTCTCTTCATTGGCTTCCCTTTTATATCACTTTCATATCACTTACGTACAAAACTGTTTTACAGAATGACAACGTGGAAGAAAGAACTCTATTTTACTAAAAAAAATGAGCTCAAGAAAACAGGAGGTCACAAAGATCACACAGATTGAGCCCAGACCACTCAGCTCCCACTTTAGCAAATGAATGAGGCAACCCACAGCTCCATCCTTAGTCACAGAAGATAGCAGTGCAAAACGGAAATATCAGAAGGACCAGCATGTCCGCAAGGCAGGTCACCACCAAAGTCCTCAGAGATGCCAGCAAGGGACAGTCAACCCAGGCTGTGCTCCACAAATGGTGGGACAAAGGTAGGATAGAGACTGCCCCTTTGCTTTGCAGTACCCAAAACCTGCCCCAAGGGACCCTGACCCCAAACACCCTGACCCTTAATAGAGCTAATTATAATGACCAGAATCCTGTTCATTCACACTCTGCACGATTTTGTTCTCTCGTTTTGTGGCGGTGACCTTTAACCACCTGCACAGAACTGGCTGAAACACAGGTCCAAGCTCTCTGTGGCAGAATCTTTTCCCTACTGAGAGTTCAAAGGATGGACAAGAGCATTTTGGCCCCAGGGCTTTAATACAGAGTTTTAAGCCCAAACCAAGGGCTTGCGTATGGCATACACTACTCCATTCCTCTCCAAACACCAAATATGCAGTCTGGTTGCAGGACGAACTGGTTTCACAGTGCGAGTTTGACATCTTCATTCTGAGCCCTGCCTCAAACTGTACTAAAAATGCAGTAACCACAAAAGGCAAAGGTAAAAGAAGAGGAGATGATTCTTTTTATACAGGCCACTTCTATGCTCCTTTTATAATACTCTCTGAAATGTTAAAGCCAACAGTCCATCGAGCTGTATCTGGACTGTCAGAGAGAGACAGGAAAACGTAGCTGCTGCCTCAAAGCACCTGCTGTCCAAGAAAGAAAAGAGCATATGAGAGACGAAGCATCTCCCTAAGCTACCTGTGATTTGACTCACTGTTTATTAGGAGGGTTTGATTTGTAAATGGGAGGAAATATGCCTCCATTAAATTGTCTTTCCACACCAAACACATGCTGCACGAATTATAGCCCTTGTTAAACAAGGAGGTGCACAAAAAGCTCCATTGCTTCATGTCAGTTATCCTGCACAAAATGAAGTTAGCGATAATATTTGCTATTCTGAACTGCCATAAGTCACAGCGGAGACGTCTAGTTATTGAACACACCAACACTGCCAGGATCAACACAGAAACAACCCGCCTCCTCACAGCATCAGCACAGGTTAGTGAAGCACAGAAGCCAAATACTTGTCTTCCTCATTTGGAAGCACATTTGTTGGCCTGCAAAGGAACTGCTTTATTTTAAGCAGCAAAAATCCACTGCACTGGGGACTTGAAAGCCAGATAAAATAGGCATCTAAGAATATAAATAAGAAAAACAGAGAGAGAGGACAGAAATTTTCTGTCAGTTATCTCAATAAATGTGAATTAAAATCTTTTTTTCCAAGACATTTAGATTAGTTTTGTGAAAGGAGCTGTGTAGGCTGCTAGCCATGCTTTTGAATTTGAATTTAGATATTAATATAATAAAAAGATACTAACAGAAATTTGAGAAATGCTAAAACTTAATTAGTACCAAACAAATCCAAGCAGCACGGTGATAACCATTGAAATTGGAAATGCAACTGTGAGTCACCTGTGATATAACTTACTTACATCAGCATTCGATCATGTACAGCCTTTGCTTTTTCCAAAATCTCTGTAAAACGCAAACCTGGGTTGCTCTCATACAGGGTTTCATATCCAGGGGTAGTTTATCGAACCACTTATACCCAGGAAATGGGATTATCTAAGAATTTTATAGCTGTCCCCAAAAGCCTGCCTCTTCTCTTCTCTGTACAGATCATTTAAAAATAATTAGCTGATCCTTCATGAAAAAACAGTGTACTTAAAAACAGTCACATTTACACAAAAAATTTCCCCTGTTTGGAAAAATAGAGAAAATAGACTTCAGATGGAATTGGATTGGGGAAAAATTACTTCAGATGGAATAGAAGAAAATTCAGGATCCGCAAGATTTCTCTCGAAATAGCCACTCGCAGGAATTTCTGTGTGCAAAAATGAGCAATTGCACATAGGACTCATAAATTTGCAGACCTCGGTATTTGTAGGAGTCTGTGCAAGAAAGTCTGCAGGGAAAATGCTAGCCTTGATTTTAACTCCTCTGCCTTCTGCACAGCTAACGTGTTTTATGAAAGATTTAACAAAGCTCATTTAACTGTCATTATGTTTTCACACAAACACAGAACAGTATTGCAGGGAAGAAAGCTTGATGCTTTTTTGCGAAGGATAATCAAAATCCTTTGTCACTTAATTGCTTTCTTCCTGAGTAAAGAATCATTTGGAAGCAGAGCCCGGAGCCCACTCGCCCTCTCCCTGTCCCCACAAAAGCTGCAGCAGCAGAGCCCCCGTCCCATTTCTTAGAGATCCATTTCCACCACAGCTATGGAAACTCAGCTGCAGCATCAGAAACACACACAGAGCTGTGACCACACGCTGCAAATAACACTGTATCTTGGAGCACAATATATATATTCAGGAGCCAAATATCCACTTATCAGAGGCTGGATAAAGCCAGTTACTAATCTGAAATGACATTTATTTCCAAAATCTCTAGGCATTTCTCCTAAAGTACCTGCACAGCAATTGAAGCTTCCCATGATAAAGTCTTGACACTCAACACCTGCTAAGGTATTTCTATAAAAATGTGGGAAATGCCACATCAAGTTATTGTCTGATAGAAACCCAACCAGGAGGTGAGCCTTCTCCATCTTGCCTGGATGCACTAATCATGATACAACGAACTTAGGAAAAAAAGAAAAGAGAAAGGAAACATGAGTCTCAGTCTCTCCTGAACTTGTTCTTCTGCTTTATATAAGGACTATCGGGCACCCAGGGAGAGGGTCCCTGAACCAGTGCACGCACCATACAGCCTGCACCTGCAGCAGTCGCAGGCTCACCGCCCTTGGCTGGGCTGAGTCCAGGCTCGGTCTTGGAGACAAATATGTTCTCCAAATAGAATAAAATATGAAACAAAAAGATCTTGGATCTCTGCCAGCCCCATTCCTCAGGTGCTACGCTGCTGTGGCACAGGATCACCTCGCCCTGGGGCAGCCCGGGAAGGCAGTATGCCAGTAGAGCACATGAACAGGCAGTCAGGTGCTGAACATTGAGCAAATGCACCCTGGAAGACTTTGAGGGGCGGTGCCAGTGTTTTCTATTTTATTTTTAGGTCAGCTACTTCCAAAACCAGTTTCCCTGCAAGAAAAATACAACCACCTTTATTTTTCCTGATATCAGTTCCCAAGATGCTGGAGCTTTCCCATTGCACTTTATTCCCTCTTGGGCTGGTTCTTAAGGGCATCTTCACTAGCACAATTCTCCAGATTTATTTAACTGCAGGCGGTTCCCATAAAGCAAATCCATGGCTGGGGAAACCTTGAACCATTGCCTGCCCATGACTATCTTTCCAGAATGACTGCAGCCTCTCTACCTCCAAAAACAGAAAAACCAGTTAGTGATCTCCTTGGCAGTGCAGAGGTGACATGTCTGGTTGAAGACCAGTGTTACCTGGTCTCTTGTGTTTTTAAAAGCTCTGGCAGATTTATGATATTGAGATAAATTCACCCTTGAATCTTGCCAGCAGTTGCCTGAATAACTCAGGCATGCAAGGGTCCTTATAGATACAGGTTAGCACAACTGAAGCTAGCCCTTGTATATACGTATCTGTCCCGTCATACAGCAATGACTGCAGCATCAAGTTAAATAACACTCATGGGTTTTTTACCCTGACTCAAGTACACAGCAGGAATAAAATCCCCATTTTGGCTGACAGTGGGATAAAACTCCCCTGCAACCAGCACCAGGGACAGGCATGTGGATCTTCTGCCCCCCACCTTGGAAACATCAAACTACTTTGTCCTCTAACTGGCAATGACAAATCCTTAGCATCAGCAACAGCAGAGCAGGGCACATCCCAGCAAGACCCATTTAACCAAATATTTGCCAGAAAGGCAGGCCACGGTGCATTTTGTGTGTCTATTTAGAAATACACTTACTCTCTGCCAAACTATGCTGTGAAAATGCGGCTGTATTTGAAACTACCAGACACAGGAGTTTGCAAGCTATTTTTGGAACTAACCTGGTGCATTGGAAGACATTTTGCCTTTTTTATTGTTACAGATCACATTACCTGGGTTGCTCCTGGTGAACTCACTATTGTGGTTAGCATACTGGCTTCGGAGTTTTTCAGCAATCTTGCGTTCAACATAATTAGGAAATAAACATTTCTTCATTTCAGTGTGATGATTTGGATCTCTGCTCTTTTCCTCTAAAATAAAAGAAATTATTTGACCACCGCAATGCCATATATAAAATTGATGTGATGGTGAAGCTGATGAATGAGTCAGTCCTAAGAGGCTAGTAGGGACCACTGTAATTAGGAAACCCCTTCACTTCTGTCCTTCTGTTTTCATCCAGGTCTTTACTCCTTAGTCTGAAGTATTATTGTTCCAGGTATCAGCCGGATGACACACAGACACAGCACTGCTGTTCGGCAAGTCAAGAAAATTGAGGGATTACCTAGAGTTAAAAGCTTTTTGCCCTTTACATCTCTCCAACAGAAAAACCTATTGACATAGAAGGTTACAATCTCACTTTAGCACTTTGCCTCACCGACCAGCTCCCACCGGCTGATCGTGGTTTGTGGCTGCTGGTCTGTTAGGCATGGGCGCCACAGGGGTGCCAGTGGGATCGGGCACAGCAGCGGCCCCAACCAGGCATCCCTCCCTGCAAGGATGCTCCCATGGTGGAGTTTGAACCAAAAGGGTCTGGAGAAAAGGAAATTGGCCCCACAAATTTAATGCAGTTCCTCTTCCCTTAAAAAGCACCAACTTCTATAGATCCATGCAGGAATGTGCGTTTGTGCCTCTAGACCCATCAGGACTCTCCCTGGGGCACCAGCCAGCACTGATCTGTGTCGCATGCTGGGACACACACGGCGGCCTCGCGGCTGTCTCACATGTTGTGTCACCGACTGAAAGGAGAAGACCACTTCGGTTCTGCTGGTGAAGTGAAGAATATAACCTCGATCAGCTTGGGATTGAATGAAATGCCTATTTTAGCATGATTTTATTTACATTTTTTTTACCTTTCAGATTTAAATATAGGCAAAATCTTTCACAGTGGAATATATTTAGATGAAATCAGCAAATAGTTCAGCAAAAAAAGCCTGTTTCATTTACATTTTTTCAACAGGTAAACGATTTGTCCAAAATATGTCATTCAAATAGTGTCTCAGCTCCGGCCTTCAGATTTAACTGGCTTGTTTGCATCAGGAAGGAAACGGGGTGATGTTTCAGCCTGAATTTTTTAAAAATATTATGATGGTCCTTTCAGGGATGATCATAAACCATAACATACCCCTGTAAATAAGCACTTTGCTATTAGTGTGAGCATTTTTTTTCCTTTCTTAAATAAAATTGCCTCAACAATTTTCTGTTTAATTTTGTTTTATGCCTTGTGTTGAAAAAGATTAACTCCATTGCTCTAGAAAATACCACTTATCTGTATTCTTTGAAGTGAATGATAAAAACAAATTAGAGCTTGGTGCGGGCATGAATCTTTTTGCCATCCTACTCAGTGTGCAGGACTGCAGATTGGTTTGCAAATTTTTTAATCAAGTAAGGGTGAAATCTCTAGACAAATCTGAGCAGCAGAACACAGACAATCCATTTTTTCCTGCTGTCTGCGTTCATCCCAAGGAAGAGCTGACAAAAGCAGAACCCGCGTAGCACACCTGCAAGAGGTATGCAGCACAGCAGAAGATGCGCATAGCACGGCAGCTGAATCTCCTCCTCTGTAGCTGGCCACGCAGATGTAAGAACTATTCCAGTTTTCAGAGTTTGAGATGACAGGCTGTGGAAGTGAAATTCTACCTATTTGAGAATAAATAAAATATGATCAAAGGAAGATCTTCAAGTGATTTTTGTTTCCAAAGAAGGGCTCACAGCACCCTGAAATGAAACATCTGATACTCCTAGGCACAAACTGTCTCAACAGTATTTCTCTTACAACACCTCTTCAGCCATAATTCCCGTAGCAAGGAATTAGGAAGGGAGGAAGCACAATTAAAACATAGACTAGAAAATACACGTACACGATGCTGTCTCATCCGCTGCTTCTTTCTCACATGAGGACACTAAAAACATCCGAAGGGCATCTAACACATAACACCAGCAAGAGGCCACGCACATCTTAGCCAATAAAACATTTGTGTGTTTTGCTCCAAAACCCACCAGAAAAGTTGGTTTCTCCTTGTCTTTGTCCAAGGCAGGCAGCAGCCCAGGCTCACTGCAGATTACACTGCAGTTTGCGGCGCACGCAGGCTGGAACCGAGCTCAAAGCAAAAGTCAGGGAACAGCACGTGGCATCCCCACAGGAGGAATACAAAACACAGAATATTATTTCCTCCAGAGGAGCAATCTCAGTCCCTGCCTGTACTTGGCAAGTGAAAGAACAGCCCCATCCCTACTAGAAACCCTGCCAGCTGCCCTCTCCCTCCCCTGCCAGACACCCTGTCATCCCCCACACCTCGCTTCTGCCTGCCTGTAAAATTCGGGACACAAAGAGGGCTGTGTGCTTTCCTCTCCAGCCATGACAACGTTGGACCTGAAATACTGTATGTCAGATAGACAGCCCTGCGTGGGGGTGTTTTAATTACCGTTTCCCAGGGCTAACATCACGGTAGGCGAGAGCCCACTGCTGCCATAGCTCGGCCCACACTGTAAGCAGGGCTTAACAGAGCTGTCATGCCAGCTTTTCTTTCCCACATCATCACTCAAGACATGACATTCAGGTAGGTAAATATACTTCAGAAAACCCCCATGCTGAAAACAGTCTTTCTCACCTCAGTGCTCAGTGGAAGCAAGTATAATAATATAACTGCTGCCAATAGACCTTCAACTGTAACTCTAGGTTTTTGGTACTGAGTATCTGCTTCAACCACATAAGAAAGCTGCCGTCACAATTTGAAATTGCAACTCAATAACTTTCTAAAAGTTGAAAAGTTTTGTGTCTAACTTAAAAACATTATATAGAGTCATAGAATCATTTAGGTTGGAAAAGACCTCTAAGATCGAGTCCAACCGTAAACCTACCACTGCCAGCTCCACCACTAAACCATGTCCCTAAGCACCACATCTACATGTCTTCCAAATACCTCCAAGGATGGCGACTCAATCACTTCCCTGGGCAGCCTGTTCCAATGCTTGGCAACCCTTTCAGTGAATAAATTTTTCCTAATATCCAATCTAAACCTCCCCTGATGCAACTTGAGGCCATTTCCTCTCATCTGACTGCTTGTTACTGGGTAGAAGAGATTGACACCCACCTCACTACAACCTCCTTTCAGGCAGTTGTAGAGAGCCATAAGGTCTCCCCTCAGCCTCCTTCTCTTCAGACTAAACCATCCCAGTTCCCTCAGGCGCTCCTCATAAGACTTGTGGTCTAGACCCCTCACCAGCTTTGTTGCCCTTCTCTGGACACGCTCCAGCACCTCAGTGTCCTTCTTATAGTGAGGGGCCCAAAACTGAACACAGTACTCGAGGTGCAGCCTCACCAGTGCCGAGTACAGGGGCACGATCACTTCCTTACTCCTGCTGGTCACACTATTCCTAATACCAGCCAGGATGCCGTTGGCCTTCTTGGCCACCTGGGCACACTGCCGGCTCATGTTCAGCCGGCTGTCGACCAGCACCTGCAGGTCCTTTTCCGCCGGGCAGCTTTCAAAAATTTGGATTTTTTTTTCTCGTTCAAAATACAAAAACTGCATTATTCTTAAAATTCTTATCTCAGGTAGTTCTCTTTTTTGGAAAAAGCGAGTGTCGTGCTCAAATGATCTGTAAAGCTAGGAGCAGCTCTTCCAGAGTCTAATTCAGTGACTTTTCAACCTCTTCTGAGCAGATAACTAAAATCCATTTACAGAAACGCCAGCACCCTGTACAGCTCCTGAATACTTTGTAGAGAACTACGGCACCAGGATCAGAGCCAAAGCTTTACAGACAGCAGGTGTTAGGCAGGGATTAAACACCATGGGGAAGAGAGTCACTTAAATATTACTCTTTTTGCAGGCAAATACTAAACCCTCCGATCCTTTCTGCATTACTGTTCCCATTCTCAGAAGTGTAACTCCATCCAGAAGCTGATAACATAGATAATACCAGTTAATGTGCCTGTGCATAAAATCTACCTACAAACTGTACCAAAACCTTCTGCCTACAACAGTCTAATAGGTTTTAAAGATATAAATTGTTATAGTATGACTATGCATTGTATATTTGGTTTGGGTTTTAATTCCCATTAGTTTGCCATCAGAATTGTCTGATGAAAATATCAACTTGAGTCCAGGGCAGCGGGTTCACAAAAATCACACTGGAAAGTTAAATATTTTCAGTAAAAAAACCCAAAAGTTAAATATGACAGCGAAACGCCATGAAGTTCAGCTGAAGTCTGCAGAGACTATGGTAAACTTTCAAATTACAATGACAAAATATGGTTCATGAATCTGGCATCCTCAGTCCCATATCGAGATGAGTGTTTCAGACCTGCTTCATGCTTTGAGCACGCTCACTGCTGTTCAGCCTGGAGAACCTCAGCTCAGTTTTGGTAAGCTCCTTGCTACCTTCCTCAGTGCTTTCAGCCAAATCCATTCAAAAGCTCAAAGGGCATCTCCCTGACCTGCCATTTTAAGAATGCCACACAGGTGTCTTTGCATCTTTTCACTTGTTTCTTCCTTCATCATCATTAAAACAGACATCTCAGCTGCGTCATTCAGGAACTTCACAGGTCTGCCCTTCTTTACCCTTATCCACATTGTAGAGGTAAATTTGGCACCTGATACAGAAAAGACATCATGCATGAGCCTTGGACAACCACAAGGCCCCAGCACATTTCCGATAATATTACTGCTACCTCTGTAGTTACTTATTGGTGTATCAGAGCAGCATGTCCCGCATGGTGTTCACAGCATCACTGATGCTGGATCTTCTGCTTGCTTTTGCCAGAGACGCCTGTGTTTGCCTGAGATGTTTGCTTTACACTGTGAGTGTGGCCAAGAGCAGACTGTACCATGGACTGTAGCTTCACTAACTGCAATCAAAAGCTCTCGGGGCTCTGCTGTGCAGAAAGACACCAGGGCACCGGAGTGCATATTGCCATGCCCAGCAGCACCCTTCCTCCCCTTCAGCATCGACCTCTTGGCCCAAAATGACTTTTGATAAAGGAGCAAGACAAGCAGAAATCAGACCAGCGGCCTTTTACACACAAGGTTTGCATAGCACTGCAGGCAGCCAGCATAATACGTGGAAAGTGTCACCTGTGTTCAGTGATGCTGTCATAAACTTAAACCCACCAAGAAGTGGAGTCACATACATGACCTTCAAACCAAGTGTAATCCCATGTTTCATGCCATTACAGTCATTTAGCAAAATGCCCACTTGTGTGCTTTGCTGCACCAGGCTGAACCATCATAAATTGTTATAAGAATAATTTTAACTGACTGTACAAATTATTTAAAGAATTTGCAAGAGAAAGTTCTGGGGGATGCGGGGAAGAAAAGGTTAGCATCTCCTGCAAAAGTCAGTTCTCCGTTTTCTTAAAATAATTTGCATCCTTTGAAATCAAGAGAAGAAGGATCTGGACTGTGAATTGATGTTTTATTGTCTTTGCCATTTGTGATACATTTTTTATTGCTAAAGTGACACAGATTCAAAAAGCTGTCTTGCTGCATAATTAGCGCCACAGATAAGAACTTCAGGGTTTCGTCCTGGAGCCACGTGACTGTGCTCAATTATCACGTTCATGTTTTAGAAAACCTAGGCCTGGCCCATGATCTGAGCATAAATCACCAATTCTACACTCAAAGACAAAAATCCCTCAACATAGCTTTCTCATATTTTATGATTTTTTTAGGTTGGGAAGACTCATGCTGGCTGGACACTTGAATGCTGCATCTCCAATAGCACATGGAACAATGACCACTTTGGCCAGTTTTTGTCACTTATTGAGAATTTGGTATCATCTGCCTTGAAATGAGGCAGCACCTAGCACAGAAAGTTAAGCTGTTTTCACAGGATTACCAGATTTAGATTTTAATTAGCTCCAAGCTGTTCATTAACATCTCTGGTTTTCCTCTTTGCTCTTCAGTATTTCAGTATAGAAGTTTTAACCAACTTACCAGTGGGACAAAGACAAATTTTTGCTATGAATTTATATATTTAAGATTTGTCTCTTGAAAGTATCTGACAGAAACAGATGATGTGGATCCCCCAGGGAGGGTCTCTGACGGGGTGATAAGATAGGAGGCTTTTCTGCATTTCACAGGTACAGACTCACCAGTCTCAGAGCATTTCCTCCAGAGCCATTTGACAGGGGACACATTTCAGAGCAGGGAAGGAGGGTATAGAAGAAAGGAACACATATGTGGCACTATATATGCACGCTACACAGATACATACACAACTTCCTTACCAGCTTCATACAAAATTATCCATTAGACCCCCAGGTTTCAGCAGCAGTAGGCAATGTTGCGTAGAGCTCTTCACAGCAAAGACAGGGCTGTCCCTGCTATGCAGGATGCAGAACAACCTTCCAGAAGCTTTCTGGGCAACTAAAGTTGTAAGTTCAGTCAAGTTTGCAAATCTATGGCAAATTCACTCCTTCAGGGCTCGGTCCTTTTTAGACACAGCCCAGTACAGAGGCAGCGCAAAGCTGGAACACCTCCTGGGGTATCTCCCTCCATTCACCTGCATTTGACCTGCTGACTTGAGCACTGGCAAGAGCTCTGGCAGTAACCCAGGAAGGGGTAAGTCGAGGGGAAGAGGTCTCCATCACTTCTAGAGCATTGACTTGTGTTCTGCAGCTACCATGTAAACATCACAGTGCCAGCTGCAAGACCTTTCTGACCTTGTTGTAATGCCTTAGAAATGCAACTTTCAGGGGTGAAGTATCTTTTTATTATTATTAAATATTTTATTATTAAATATTTTATTATACTGCTTACAGCAAAGTCCCTGGTAGTCACCTATTTTCATTTACAAATAAAATGGCACAATGCAGTCACAGTCATTCTCTCCTGTCCCACTTAGGGCAAAGATAAGCCTGCAGCAACATGACTTGATACACAGCATGATTCTGTAATTTTCGGAGCTAGGAGCTCTATTTTTAAATATTAATAAGACATCCCAAACCTCAGAAGACCTTCATTCATTTTCATTTGGTTTAAACATTCTTTTCTTCCTCCAAAACTGCAACCTCTGCCCTGAGTCTGCTCCCCACATCACCCATCCGTAGGCAGCTTCACGCAGCCTGAGAAGCTGCTGAGCACTGAAGCCTCAAGCCCATGTGTGACAGGCACAGCAATACAGCATGAATTAACGGAGGATATCTGTGCTGTTATAGTAATAAAGCCTACAACTGCTACCATGATTAAATACAGATCTGCAGCAGAAATAAATTCTTCCTGGGTCTGACCTGTGCCTCAGCAATGTAGATGAGTTGTTGGCAGAAGGGCTAACCTTTCCCCACAGCTGTAATTAGCATGAGAGATTCATCATTACATGGAAATTTAGATTTGTTTGGAGAAGGAGAGGAAAAGCCTGCTGGGATCCTGGTGACTGTATTTATTACCTACAGAAGTGTCAGCATATAGATCAGGGTTGGACACAGACAGCTATAGGTGCTGCTACAAAATTCAAGAGCACGCTCCCTGATCTGTTTGTGCAGGACTGGAGGCATCCTGGGGATGGCCACTAAACTTGTCCCCTTCAGCACCACCAAAACCCTTCAGTTTCTAAATAGCCAAAGTCAACCATTCTCCGGTTCTTCTTTCACCCCGCTGTAGCTCACAGTTAAGATGATAGAGGTGCAGAAAGATTAGGGTGATGAATTGAATCTCAAGCACTCAGACCTCTGTATTACCTTCCACAATCATAACTGGGAAGTGCACGGCTACATTAAAATGCTGTGTAGCTTGGCGGCGGCAAAATGTGAAAGCACCTGCAAAGGGCAGTGTTTGTTACTTCCACAACGGCGTGACTGTTTATCATAGTCAGGCAGTACAAGAGCAGCTGAACAACAGGGTACAAGATCACTCCAGTCACCTGCCGGTTGTCCTCAGGCTGGAAACATAAACCCCAGCTAGTCCTGATGAGCTGCGTGTTAAGCGTATTAGATTGGCTTATTAAATAGGTCAGCGTGCTCAGGCATGCTGCTAAGCCTTCCAAGTTCAGCCTCCCTACATGCTGCCTTGCTGAACTCCGCTGAAGGAAGGAAACTGAACCTGCCAGGGAAATCACAAAGCCCTAAGATAAGCCCGATCTGAGCTAGCAGCTTTCCTGCAGCTTAACGCGGGCAGAAGGGAGCTCAGCACAGCTGGCCCAAGGTCCCGGCAAGCACCGACCGTGCCAAAGCATCCCCAGGAGAGCAAGCACGCAGCTAATTCAGCCAGGCTCCCTCTGCTGCACTTGCAGTAACAGAAATGCTCTTATACCACCCATCTCCTCCATGAGAGGTTTTGTAGAGCCGATGGCAGCAAGGCTGATGATGTTGTATTTGCATCTCACAGCCAAGAAAAGAGGCAGAGAAGCAACTTGCAAAGGCCCGGCAGGAGCCAGGAGCAGGGCTAACATCAGCAGTTGAGCTCCTGCACCCAGTTTAACCTGTTGTTTCTTCACCTGTGAACGTAGCCGGGAGCAAAGAGGGGCTGCGAAGGATGCCACCGCCTCTCCCTTGGTGTCCTGTGGTCCCAGGCTATGGACACGGTGCTCAGCTCTGCCTCTCACCCGGGAGCCAGGTCTGACCCCCTGACAACATACAGAAGTGCCCCTCTAAGGGAAGGACATTGCCTGTTCCTAAAGCAGCTCAGTCTGCTGAGATAAAACAAATCGCTGCAAGGTCTCGGGAGCATCAGGGAGAAGCTCCACACTCATACAAGGTATTCAAGGTCATGTCAGATATGTGTCACCCCTCTTGTCCACCTTGGCAGAGCTTCTTTAAAAAGACAAAGAAATTCATGCTACTTTTTGGTGATAACAGTTTTCCTCCTGAAAATAACTGGCATCAATTTCCACAGCCTTTTCAAACTGATCTGCTGCAAGGAAATTTGTTTTCAACCGTTTCCCACGGTTGCTCCAAAGCAGGACATTTCCAAAGGCAGCAAGTGGCAGAGGTCCCCCCCACCTGCCGCATGAAAAAGTAAACCCGCTCCAGGGACAATGCTTTCACCGTTCTGCAAAGCAGTAAGTCAGCAAATGAACCTAATTCACCCCCAGTACAAAACGCCAGTGCCAATCATTCACATCAGGGCAGAAAAGAATAGCACAGTGCTCCTCAAATGCAAATTTTGACCATTTTGTCAGGGTAAAATGAGCCGAGGCTGTAATTGCTCTATAGCCCCAGATAATTCAAGAAAGTACTTTCCTGGGACTGGCCTTTGAAGCCAGGGGACCATTAGGTATCTGGCTACAGGATCACGGCAAGGAGACAAAAGGTATATACCCTCACAGTGGACATTTTAAATACATAGAAACCATGCTCCAAATGTGGATTTACAATTTCTGCTAGGATTTCTACGAAACCCAAGAAGAAACCTTTTCATCCCACCGCTGTATACACGCGTCGGGTGTCTGAGAAGTGAAGACAGCAAACTCTCATTGGAGCCACCATAAAAAGCCAAAACCCTGCATGAAATATTCCAGGTGGGAAGTGATATCCAGGGACACTTCAGTGTCATAGGCCTTTCCCTCCCCTCCTCGTTTAAACACTTTTTAAAAGAAAAGACTATAAAAAGACTATAAAAATCGAAGGAATGGGAACACAAACATGCTCAGGCCATGCACATCTCAACCGCAGCAGCCACCCATGGCAGCATCATCCATGAAACCACCGCTGCCAAGCCCCAGCTGGCCACCATTTCAGCCACCCCACTGCTGTGACTTACGACCAGGTGAGCTCAGGAGCTGGATCTGCCTTCTCAATCAGGTTGAAATCATCCAGGCTGGACCAGTCTCTGCAGAGAGACAGGTCCCTGCAGAGCAGCTTTGCGCAGTGAGCAAATTCTGTAGGGTGTCCAACCTCTGCAAAGCTTTCCGGGGCAGAAATTTGCTGAGGAACAGGGGACAGGAGGCAGGAAGGGGCGGTTGCATCCCATCTGTCAATAAATTTATCTGCAAAAGTCAAAAGTAGTTTCCCACGTAGGAGCCCAGTTCTGCAAAATCTCTTTTTCTCAAGCTAAGCCTGGCCCAGGAGGATAGTTAGTCATTACCAGACATGATTAAAAAAACACCCCTTATTGTACAGGTAGACTCATCTGATGACTTCTTTGAAGCATTTGAAGGTTTTCTGTCATTTTTCCCTTCATGTGCAAGTAAAGTTAGATTGGCAGTTTGAAGCTTGCTATTAAATTAGCTCCTATTTTTAGACCTTGGGGACCATAATGTAGGACAAAGCAAACTTTAAGCAGATGAAACCTGTAAGACCACATGAGGACAGAGGAAGGGGCAAGCAATACTCCAGCAGAGTGATTGGGCAGCTCAGGTGTGCCAGTGTAACTCCCCCATTGGGGCACCTAATCCCAGATTAACAATAACCCTATTCCAGAATGACGACTCCACTTTGAAGCGTAATTACCCCCTTCCCAAGATGCCATTCAATTCCCTGCTCTAGAAAAATTAACCTTTATAGTGATTATGATTGGAAAGATTTATTTCAGTGACACAAATACAACATAACAGTTAGAAGGAGTCCGCAGCGTTAAAAAAAAAAAAAAGCTGGCTGCATTTTTTCCCCCACATGTAACCCTCCATGTCTTCTAACACTTTGCAAGGCTTCTGCCAACATTAGTCTAAATTTTTCTCATGCACAGAGCAATCCCTCCAAATGTAATGGCTGCATAAAGCTTTGCAGCTCTGAAAAACTCAGTTATCAGTGGATACCCTCAGGAGACACAGTTTCTTCTTACAGAGACAGTACAACTCTATCAGAGTCCTCTCTGCTGGTTATTAAACATGCAGTGGCCACAGCTGCCCAGTGGCCCAGCTGTCCCTTCCAGCCCCAGGTCCCTGCACAGACCTTTCTGAAGCCATCTGAGATGACAGGACCCTGAGATGTTCAGGAGCAGTTTGGGACGCATTTCAGCTCCGTCCCTTCTCGTCCAGCATGGTAAAGGCACTGTGAGTGGGAAGGGGAGGTGTGCAGCGAGGTACAGGCAGGACCCTCAGCTGACAGACACAGTGCGGCTCTGTCGTGGGGAAAAACTCTTTCCAAAGAGCTGTTATGTGCTGCAATAGCAACATGGAGCAAGTCATGAGTGTGACAGCAGAGCCGGAGGAAATGGAGCGGAAAGATCTGCAAAAGCAATCCTGACCCAGCAGTCCCAGCATGGAAATGCAGCAGTGATAGCAATAAAATTCCTACAGGTCCCCTCAGTTGCGTGATACCATTTATTTCTACTCTTCGTCCCCCGCAGCCCTGCTAAGAGCCCAGAGGTACCCCAGTGTCAGACTCCTTCCCTTGACTCACCTCACCAGCGCTGCTAATTGATCTCAGCACCAACTAATTGATCTCAGAAGGGGGGATTTTTTCCATCATGGCAACTTTCTTCAGTGGCAGACCACATAGTGTTTAATCAAACTAAACTGATCATCTAAATATTTTAAGAAATTCACCTGAGCTCTTCTCTACTCAAGCAAATGGAAATCGATTAAGAGCATTAAAAATTCTTTTTCTTTTTTTTTTTTTTTAAGGTCTAGTAAGATCTACACACTAAGAATTATTTCTTCCTCTCTCCCCTTCCCTCCTCGCACAAAATATTACCTGACTGTATGTCTGACTGTTAGCCCACAAAAACCCAAATCATAACCTGGAGCCCAGGGGACACCTGCCTACAAATGACATAAGATAATCCATCACGCCGTGCCACCAGCTTGGGTTTGCAACAAGCTAGCCAACACCCACCCCACTGTGAGAGCAGCAGGGAATCCAGCCTCATTTTTCTAATGTGGGATGGTCCAAAGGGGTTGGACACAGGGATGAAACTCTGCTTTTGGGTTCGTCTGCTGAAGTGGTCCAGAGGTCCCTTTTAAGTGCAGAGGGAGCGATGATGTACTCACACTGACTGCAAGCAAGCATACGCAGAGGCTGGCAGCTGGGCTGTTTGAACAGTACAAATCATCATCTCTGAGCAAAGGCAATTGGCCAGGTGGAGATGCGGCTCACAGGCTGCCAGGCACACCACACCGATACCTCCTGGGGTCCTCGATGTACAGCTAGGGACCACAGCTGCAGGCACCACACCGGCACACAGCGAGAAGCCACTTCTGCCCTATAAGCACTTGCAAAGACGAAGTAAAAGTGAGAAGCCAAGCCAGGAGCTGCAGTCAGAAACTTAACACCTTCACAACAAACTCATGCACTCTCTGCAGATGGAGATTCAGCCAGGAACAGGGATAGGAGAGGACAGGGCCTGTTTTGAAAAACAAGAGTACTTTTTTCTAAAATCAAGAGTTTCTGGGTAGCTGCTCTCACTCCTAACCTAGGAGGAGCGGACACAACAGCACTACTCTGCAATAGATTAGTCTCTCATTTTTTAAACACAAGACTGCTCTCTGTTGGAGAAGCCCTGCCTGCTGTTTGCATCCTATTAAAACCCTGTCAGGCAGCAATTGGTACTTTTCCAGTATCAGCAGGACAGTGGTACCACTGGCTGGGAGTTAAAAATCAGTTTATGAAAAAAGTAACGGTTTGTTCTGCATCCTAAGAAAGCATTATCTACATTTTTCCCTTGATAAACAAAGCAGCTGTTCTGCCCAACTCAGAGCAAGGACTATAAACAATTCTTCTACATGGGATGCTGATTATTTTTTTTTCCCTAATTGCAGGCTATAGCAATTTCCATAATATGCAGCTATTTATATGAATTATACTAGTTACAGCAAAGAAGAGCAGACTGCTTTGGAGTAATGGCACACCTGGTTCAGAGCAGGGATTGAGTGCCCTGCAGACATCTCTCTGCTGCAGGGAAAAAGTGTCCATCACACACATATAGGCATCTCGGGCCCATGAAGTTCCCTTTCATTAAATCAGCACTTTCTATCCAGGACTGCTTGTAAAAAGTTCCCAACCAGTTCCAATTTTGCTGGTCTAAAGTGCAAGTTCACACAAAGTGTGCAAAGAAGGTGCCCACATGCAGCTTCACACAGGCGCCTCCTTTGGCACAAGCTGATTGACCTGGGTCTCGCTCACTTCAGTGAGTTTCTCCACTAGTTTCCATAAGCAGAGGTTGATTCAGGCACCCCATGTATTTATGCAGCATCATGGGTATATTTTGTAGCCAAGGCCGAGCTCTCTGCTGCTGGCTTTGCACAGGGCACGCTGGCTTTGCACAGGTCACACTGCCTTTGCCCAACTCATTTCACTTAAAACAAGCTCAGTGATGTCCCCAGGAGCTGCTGGCTCCATCAACTCAGTCCACAGGCTTGACATAGATAAATTCTTTATTTCAGTGCGTGAACTCCAGTCAAAAGATAATCTCCAGACCATGCTGTCCAGAGGAACTGGCTCTATTTTATTTTATCTTGCCTTGCTCATACCCCATGACACCTTCACCTCCTGTACAGCTAGTCTGAAGACAAACATACAGAGCATCTCAATTATAGATCCTGCTATCTGTTTAATAAGGTATTTGAAATGCATCTGCTCTGAAGACTAGAAATGAAAGCACAATATCTCTTTCCCCCTTCTGAAACATTATCACATGTGTGTTACCATGGATAAACCTTTAGTTTCGTCACTGACATCTATTCAGTCCCCTTGGGACATATTCTGCATAGTTGTAAAATCAGCTTTCTAAGGAAGAGGGCAAGAAACATTGGTCTGACAAAGAATATGAGCCAACATAATCAGATTTGTTAGCCAAAGAAACTAATACTTTAGAAACTGCCATATGGAAATTCAGCTAATAATACTTTATCGGACTGCCTTGGAAGCAAGTGCCAAGGAAAAGAGCTCTCTCTGGTAATTCACAAGGTCAGAAATACAGAGGCAGCCTAGACAAATTGCCAGCCAGGATCAACGCAGAGCAAGAAGTGCAAGGAACACTACAGCTTCAGCTGTCTTCTGAATACAAATTCCAATTTATTTCCAAATCAAATGGCTACACTAGCACTGTCAACCTTGCCAGGCACCTGAGGGAGTACCAGGTCCAAGAGAGAGGATGCTCCATGCCGATTTTCGATCTATGCATTAAAAAGACATTTCAAACTCACTCTTTGACCCTCCCAATCATGATTATAAAAAAATCTTACGTAAGCAGAGTTGGGCTAAACCCACATTCCTCCTATTTCCAAGGTGTCTCAGACCCAGGTTCCCCAGACACTTGAGTCCAATGCATTTACTCAGCACTGAACCACCTTTCCTGAGCTGGGCTTGAGTCCTCCAGGAAAGCTGAGTTAGACTAAGTCTGCCCTCATTGGGTTTACAGCAAACAAACAAACATGAACATGAACCAGTTGCACATAAGAAGTAACAAAGTCCTATACCCCACCCTTCTCTCAGGTTCCTGGCTCTGCTTCAAAAGCCAGAACTTAGCCAACCTGGAGCTAATGCTTAACCTAAGAGACGCTGTCATACACGGCAATGCTTATGGAATCAACAAGTTCATTACAACTGACGAATGTCATTCATCATATTAATATTTGCCAAAGACTTAATCTTATTATTTATGTAGTTTTATTAATAGCTATATGGTATTCTGCAAGTAATATTTTAACCAAGTCTATTTTCCGAAGCCTCTTTGAGTAAGCAGAGCTCTGTCTGTTAATTACATAAAATTGCCTTAGTTCAGTAGTGTTCGCTAGGAAAGAACATCCATCTCAAGAATATTTCTAACAAAAACAACGCCAAATCCACTGTTTTTTCCTGATGCTGCCTGTTACTGGAAGACAATAACAAGAGAAGTGCTGACACCTACAGGGCAAGACATTTGTGTGTCTGGAAACCTCAACGTGGTCCGTCCTACTGCATCACTCACACTGTACGGTCCAGTTAAACAAGCGTATAATTTCAGAGTATGACAGCTACTTGGTTTGATTTCATTTAAAAAAATGATAGGAGTAATACCTCATCACTGATTTTCAAAAAGTGTTTTGTTTTTATACATCAAGTGAAAATGCAGTCCAGGCCAATTCACGTTGATTGTTTGAAGGAGTTCAGAGAGCTGGAAAAATAAACCATGAGAGTACTTTTCCAATTCTATTTCTAAGACCCTGCTAACATGCTCGGCACCTTCATTTCTGTGTTTAACTTCTTTCACAGATTTTTTTGGGGTAGGAATAGTCCCTTAGGACTTGTAATTAAGAGGTTCATTTCCGTTTCTCTATTCTGTAAGAGTGAGCTCTAGGATAGAACAGGTCAGACAGACGCTTCCTCCCTTCTCCCAGCACTTTTTCTAGACTATTATTCCTTCCCCCTTCTCATCATTAGCTTCTTTTCATTTCCATTTCTGTTCCCCAGTTGAATATATTACTTCTACCACAACAACTCTTTACAGCCAAAGCTGGGCCAAGAGTCTACTCGCTCAACCTCATGGCTTATAGACGTGCTATATGTGTCACAGGCTATACACACTACAGAACAGCTTACAAATCACCGCAAGTTTAGCATTGATGTCACATGGAACTTATTCTTCCTGACAAGTGACTTAATTCTTCCCATTGTTTCTGAATCTCTCTCTTCTTCAGACAAGGGACCCCGCTGCCCTGTAGATGTTGAAGAAGCATACTTACAAATTGAAAAAACAACAAAGCAGTGTCTTGCCAAGACAAATCAATCAATCAGAATCCATGTCTGAACCCATGTCTGAATTCAGCAGCTTCTTGGAAGTAAAGGCCCAGATAACTCACAGGAATTTAGAGCTATCAATGTATGCAATGCTGCCCTTCAAACAGGCGGCGTAAGCAGCAGACCTGTGGAATAATGGAGGTCCCCCCATCCCTATATGGGATTTTACGCAATAACTGTGATGAAAGAAAGTTTTGAGCTTGCCAAAGGCTTTAGACAAGAAAAAAAACCCCACATGAACATTATTAATAACAGGAAAGACATAAGCAGAGATTGAAGTTTAGATTTTGCATACAGGTGACAAGCACAGTGTAAAGCAACCAAGAGGGACGTGTAGGGTAGTTGCAGGTGAACAGCTGAGGCCACTAGGAAACAAAATGTCAAGAAGAAAATGGGCATCGCAGAAAACGTGATAGCTTTTCTGTCTATAGAAGGAAAGCAAGCAAAAGCTACAATCCAGGAAAACCAAGTTCAAGTCCTATGACAATAAAACCACAAAAGAACTAAACCTTTATTCATTTACAAACAAAATGGCAAATAGGTTGAAACAAGACAAACACAGAAACCACTGTTCTCAAGTGATATTATCATCAATTCATACAATGGAGAAGCAATTCAGAAGACACAACGGAACAGTCTATGAAAGCCTTGCAACAGATCTCTTAACAGTTCCTCACGGTGCATTTTTTTCTGCTGGGATGTTTCCTACAGGTACATTACCTCCAGAAATAAAGGATTCAGCCAGTTCATTAGCATTTCTCTCTTTCACATGTAGACAGCCACAGCTGAAGCAGTATTGTGGGTTTCTCAACAGCAAAACTCACACCCAGAGCTTGAGGCCACTGAAGCCATTCAGTGCTGCTGGACGAGGAAAGCAGTAAATTCCCACACACCAGACACCAGCAGGTAAGACAGAACCTGGAAGCACATCAACAACTTACAAGTTGCTGCGGCCACATGCCTCCTTGCTACCATTCTCAGCAGCATTACCCTCCTGCTCCATAACATTTGATCACCCCCATCTCCATCCACCCTCTCCTCCTCCAAGGTCTCAGTCCTCGGCACTTTGCTGCTGCCCTGGGCTCTAGCCCCAGTCTTCTTGTTGCTATCAAGTTCTCTTGTCACTGGGTCAAAGTAGCTAGTACCACACAAACACCATATTCATAAAGCTGGTCTAATGCTGGTAGTTCAGTAGCAATGAACATCATCGTTTTACAAAAATGTGTTGTGCTGTATTACTGGCTGTATGTTCTGCTATACTAGTGTTCTCCAAACCCACAATTTGAATTCTATCTGGCATTCGACCCTGCCCTACTTGAAAACAAGTCTATGAAATCACTTCATGTATTTTACAACTAGAAGCATAGAATAATGGAGGTTGAAAAGGATCTCAGGTGGTCTGTAGTCCAACCTCCTGCTCAGAGCAAGGTCAGCCATGAGATCAGATAAGGTTGCTCAGGGCTTTATCCAGTCTGTTTTTGAAAACCTCCACGGATGGAGGCTGCACACCACCTCTGGACAGCCTGCTCCAGTACTTGACCGTCTTAATTGCAAAAAAAGCTTTTCCTTATATCCTTTGCAGGGAAAAAAAACCCCAAACAAACAAACAATAAGCAATTGTAAGAAATTATATCGCTGTAGTACAGAAATATATTAGGAGAAAAGATAGGTCACCTGTGCACCGATTTTGAGGTGCTATCACAGTTCTGCTTGGACTTGGAACAATAGTCGTCTTTGAGTGGTTGGGAGGGTAGAGGGGAAAGCAAAGGATGGAAAGGGGAGCCTAGAGCTACAGGCCATAGATCCATAATCTAAGGAGACAACAATTAAACAAATTAGGTCTCCATTAATTTGCAGGAATCCAACATCAGTATTCATTAAAGCTGTCATAAACTAATGCCTCCATCATCCTATTCGCATAGTGATACTTTTGATTCACTTTTGTGAAGCTGTGCAGAATCACCTAACAAAAGAATCAAGGATACAAGGAGTTACCTGCAACCCTAAAGCCTGCATTACTGAAGACAGAGATGGAATCCTGAGCTGCATACCCCACTGGAACCCCAGAAGTACTTTATGTCTCTGAGCCCAGCTCAATTCCTAAAGCCTGCCCTGTCCCAGCTCACCAGAAGGCCCATTTCCAAAAGGCATCTTGTACCAAGTAGTTCCTAAGCAAGTGATCTTGATTATCAAAGTCACCCAAAGCCTTCTTCAAGAAGCATTAAAAAGCTTGGCTTTGTTCCAGGGGATGGGGGGGAGGATTAATATTAGCTTTACATGCTGAACAATAAAACCAGATACGTTTCAGCTGTGGTCCAAAAGGAGCCTTGCTCTCTATCACGATGACAAAGCTAGAGGCATGCATTTAAAGTATTCAAGTGGAACAAAAAGACTTGGGGTCAAGGGGAAGGAGAAAAAAAAAAAAAAGAAAAAAGGTAGTTACATACACACTCTCAAGAAAATCTGGGACAGAATAAAGGAAGGTTTAAACCCAAGAAGGAGGTTATTAGGTTTCTTTCACCATCTAGGTCTGTATTTCTTTATATCGTGATCAGTCAGACTCTCTGCAGTTATACTGCCAAGATGAATCCTGGGCCTGGATTACTTTAAAGAACAAACAAATGACAAAAATTGTCTCATTTCTTCCAAGTTCCCAGTCAAAAATGTCTTTAGTCAAAGAAAATGGATAAGACACCACCTGCACAAGTGCCTTCACATATCCAGTATCAAACACTACAGGTTTAGATTGTTGCTGAAAGAGGAGACAGAGCATACACCATCCTCTTGTACTTTCCCTTCTTATAGGTTAAGCATATGGTATGGAGAAGACTACAATAAAATAAGGGGTTTCCAATGATAAAATGGCATTTCTGCAGAATTGCATGCCTACAGGAAAAAGATACTTTGATGACATTTGGTAGTCTTGAGCACTACAGTGAGAGTGACATTTTAGTGCTGTGCCCAAGAAGAGAACTACTGGATGTGAAGGATTCTGCACATGGTTTGACCTACACCACAGTTTATTTATAAACATTTGTTACAAGTGCCAATAATTTAATTGAACACAGACTTTGTACAATCCAATGCATAATACTAACAATGTCACACTAGAAGAGTGCAACTGTATTCAGTTACAGTCATACTTTAAAACCTTCAAAACACAAACCATTTGGAACACTGAACAAGCAAAATTTGAGAACAATAATAGAAGAGAAAAAAGAACTGTGAAATAATAAGTCATGATCAAAAAACCTGAAAACAAACATAGCACACTTTCTAGTTGGCTCCTGAACATCGTCAGGTATAGCCATCTAGACTGAACACTACTTGGGTTGTGCCAGAGCACAAAGCCAACCTCTCTTCTGCAAGTTAAAAATCTTGCTGAAGACAGAAACTTAAAACAGCTTTACAATGTGTAATGCATGTGATTTTCCCCACTGTCAATAAAACTACCTGAAGAAGAGAAATTGATTTAATTTGTCTTTATTTGCAATACAGTATAAAAGAGATTCTTTTGGTATGAAGATCTTTGAGATCTTTTTTTTTTTTTTACACCATATTTAAAACAAAAGTCACATACTTTGAGTAAAGCCTCTGGACCATCCCAAGCACTGGAGCTGTAGTTGAGTTTCAGGTATTTTATGGACTTCTTTGGTTGCAATCTCTTCAGTAAACTTCAGATATGCAGACTTCAACATTTAAGCTCCTAAACTAGTGTTGAAGCACCTAAATTAGAATGGCTTGAGTTCTAAAAAACTGCAACATATCTGGAATTCTCACAATTAACTGCAAGATTTATGGGTATTAAACAACTCTGAAGAGCAGGCTACTTTTATTTAGAAACTTTAGACAACCTAATAACAAAGGGTATCCTTCACTTAGTAACACTGAAGAATATGCAGTGAGAACAAGAAATTTTCATTTGTTTTCAAACTTCCATACAACTTGCGCTATCATCACTTTACATACTAGTATAGACAGTGCATGGCAAAATTCAATACAATACGCCCAACTAGCTCATCTACTACAGCTCACTGTAGCACTTAAAGTAACATCTATAGTACTGAAAGTGTAAGCCAGTGCCTACTGCTTAGTTCCTCTACAGTGCTAGATATTGGCTTAATCTCCACATAACAATTCTCACAGTAAATGTTTCCTCTGGCATTTCCAGCAGATTGACATCCAATTCCTAATTAATCTCTTTTCAACGAAATAAGGCAACTTAAAAAAACTGCTATGGAGAATATGCGCATCCAGTACAAAAGTCACTGTAGTGTAAATGATCAACTTTATATAGATAATCTAGCTCTCTAATATACACAGAATACTAAATTCAGCTGCTGTTGGTAAAATACAAGAACAAAACAGATGTAAGAAAGCAGCACTGAGCAAACTGAAGTACTACAGACTTCCAGTTTCTTAGAGTGCAAGTCCTACGCTTACACTTTAGGAATGTATATAAAGCAAAAGAAAAAAAAGAATGGAATTTTCACAGTTGTAACTGAAGCCACTGTATTATCCTACCGTGGCATGTTTGTCCTTTTCAAACCCATGTCATTTTTTTTTTTCCTACTTACAGCCATACAGAACAGCATACAAAACCAAATGTTGCTATTTTTCTCCTTGCTGTTGTCCAGCATCATCTACACCACAGATTCTTGGTCCATTATGTATTGTATGCTACTAATGACAGGATGGTTAAGTCTCATTTTTAATTATGATTATTTAAAACAAGGCAGTTCCAGTAAAGAAGAGAGTTGGTAGAGTACTTTAGACAGCTGGGTTAAGTCTTAACATTTTACATCTTTTGTTCTCCGCGTGTGCTAAATGGGACAGACTCTTTTTAAGCTGGCAAAAAGTTGATAAATGCCTAATATAAACAAAGTGAAATCATGCTACATAAAAACATCCCCTACAAGTAGAGCCAAAACATGATTTTAGATGAAACAGCTCACTGTTAATGTTTGTCATAATCAGCAGCTAATGGTTCAAGGAAAACAGATTCAGAGAACTCTCTGCCTACACATCCTCTGCTGTTCTTCCTTTGCTAATGACTGTCATGTGAAAAATCAAGAGCTGTGTTCTTTCAAACATTAATCAACAGAACAGATCTTGTTATCTACCTTAAACTCATCTTATGACATCAGGAGTTTTTCTACAGCAATCATCACCAGCTTCAAATAACAACGAGGGACTAACTCCCAGTGTGATCAAATATCAGACACTCCTGGTTTCATATAAAGAGCAAGATGAATCCATTATCATGAAGAACCCCATGAACAGAGCCAACCACTTCAGCCCTTCCATAATTCCACACCTCCATTGAATTATGCCAGAGATGAAACTGTACCACTCATCTTCAAAGTGGCCTTAAGTCATCAGCAAGCCTTTGAGTTTGCACTAACTCAACCTCCTGTAAGCATCAAATCTCTTCCCATTGTACTGATTTGTCAAGGCCTCAGCGTTAAGCTGACCTACAGAATTCAACAATTCTTAATGCCCCATATCACCATGATACTTTTTTGTTTTTAAACAGCAGGTATCACTGAGCTTTCAGAGGAAGAGCCAAATCTCTCACCTTTATACAGAAAGATTTTTCGGTAATACAGTACAAAACTAAACAGAATTTATGTCTGAGTAACGAACATAGAAAACTACTATTGCAATTTTGTGGTGACAACATAGAAATTTAACAATCATCAGAAAGCCTAGAAAGGACGTGTTTAGTTATAAAAGAAAGATTGTCTCAAGATAAAAATAGTGCTGACAGCTAAAAAGCTCTCTGTTGCAGCAAGATATGCAGTAATGAGTAACAAGTTCTAGACAGTTTAAGCATTTCCCCAATACTGCAACACAACACATTTTTTTAACACTAC
>WAAD01011466.1:2589-42503 GCA_013389945.1 Fregata magnificens
AACTAGAGTTTTATTATCTAGAAAATATTTTCTTTCTGCTGCCTATGGAATAATTGAGAGGCAAACCAAAGCCAAAAGTGAGCTCCTTTGTACTGTCAAAGCACTTCAAAGGAAATGAGGTAATGCGAAATTTAAGTTTGTTTATATAGACAAATGTCATCACTGCTTTTTACTAAGCAGTTTACGAAATGGCAAGGTGGAATATCTAGCACTTCAATCAGTGTCAGTGTTCTAAACTGTAACTGCAAACTATATAAAAGATAGGACTTTCAGAAAACCCTGTTACCTTGGGTTCAGTGCTCAGCTGCAAATGGTATTTCTGTATCAGTTTTGCAAAGAGGATGCTTGAGAATGGAGGTGGAGAAACAGTTATTGTATAAATTGTGATCTTCATCTATGGCCAGTTGCAATATGGAGATAAATATTTTTCTTTCTTAATTAGTTAGAACTTTAATTGAGTTTTTCTTGAGGTTTAGCTGCTGCAGGTCTTAATGTGCTACCTCTTTTCAACTTTATATATAGCCTTGGGTCTGCTGCTTACTTTTCTGCTTGTAATCTGTGTGGCATTATCGTAGTTGCTCATAAGACAGCCAGGAATACAGAAAATCAGTCATACATCAGTATTATCAATGACAGTACCATGCCTTCCCCCACTTCAGTGCTGTGTTGAACATATGTAATATCCAGGTGCCACAGCAGAGAAGTGTAAGGTGGGGATTTATGGATGACAGATCTGCATTATTTGCTCTGAGACTGTGTCAAATTTAACCTTATTTAAAGAGATGAAGTACTTTTCATTGTGTCTTCCTGCTGAATTTGGGACTAGCTGTAAATGATTTTTGTGTGACTACTTTTTTTAATCCTTAGTGGGAAAGGTGACTCTCCTGAGGCCCGTGCGTTGGCTAAGCAAATAGCTACATCACTTCAGAATTTACAGTCCAAAACAAACAGGGCTGTAGCAAATACTAGGCCAGTTAAAGCAGCTGTCCATTTGGAGGGCAAGATTGAGCAAGCTCAAAGGTGGATAGACAATCCTACAGTTGCTGATCGGGGAGTAGGTAAGTGTTTCAGTGTGCTCTTCCCCACACAGTTTTATGGTTTAACTTGTTAGTAATTTTTATGACTGAACTACTGCCTCTGGGATGCTGAGGATGTGTGGAATCTCTTCACTGATGTGGAGACCTGTAATTTGTGGCTGGAGATTTATAGCCAAGTCCTGGCTGCAATATTATTGAGTCGAGCTGGCCCATGATTCTCTCTGTCTTCTGGAAAGAACAACTTTGGTGAAGAATAGGAGAACATGTGCTGTAGAACAGACAAACTTTAGACTGCTCCTTGCTCTTATTATCATGCAAATACAGTATCTCAAATTTGAACTCATACCTACTCCAGCAAACTGAGTAATTAAGTCCTTCAGAGAGGAGAAAAACATTCATAAGCCTGACCTAAAAATGTCACTTCTTTGTATGGTTTCTGGGTTATCTGAGGAGAATGCCACTTAATCAAAGAGAAAGGTGATCTGAGAATCCAAGCATGCTATCAGCGGGCATATAATTATGGTTCAGGAGCTGCTCCACTGAGACCTTATTGTAAACCATTTCTGAAATTTCTTGTTTAGCTGCTTCTGATGCTATTGCAAGTAAGTGGATGAAGCTTGAAAACCGGATTCAGTAGTTTTTTCCATAGCAGTTAAGTCTGAGCAGCGCAACTTATAATGACGAGTGGAAACATGCCCTATAAGAAGTAGTATAACTTCAGACCTTTAATACCTCTTTCTCACACCTTTCCCTGTCTGTCAAGATAACTTCTGTTGTGTGAATAACCAATGACAGATCCTTTAATTAAAGATTTAGTGATGTTGGTAGCTGGGACGCTTGTGAAGTGCAAATTTATATGCAATATTTTAAACGGAATAGTGGAGTTCCATGTCTTGACACTTTCTGATGAACAAATTGCACACTGAATGAGATGACCAAGAAGGCGGTAGCTAGGTCTCAGGAGATCTGTTTTGGCAGTGGCTGAAAACCTTCCTAATTTTGATGTTTCTCTTGAACATAGTAACCTGTGAGATGGTTGGCTCAAAGGAGCACAAAACCTAAACTTAATTTTTTTTTTTTATTTTTAACTTAAAAGAAACAGAGATAACTTAAATCCCACTTGAAATCTGTAAGTGCCTAGTTCGTTAATCACGAGGCTTGCATACATACTGAAAGCTTGCTGAAGGAACTGAAGTTTCTCAACACTGGATATACACTACCAAATTTAATCAATTGCTGTAGTAATACATATGACAAAAATGTGTGTAGAAATGCAAGATGTTGCATGTCCCATAACTTCAATGTTTCTAGTTTAATGAAGAAAAAAATCTAGTTGTAATATGATGTCATTGTTCAATTTTTTCATTTAAATGCCTTTCACTTGCATTGGCTCTTGGCAGGGTGCTTATAGGAAAGGTATATTAAGAATATAGATCAGATATGTGCTCTCTTCAGTCTGGACAGCGCTTCTGGTAAAATTTGGCCTGGTATTTTCAGTGCTATGATAACGTGAAAATACTTCAGTGTTCTCTGCAGTAGTAATGACCAAGTCACAAATAAGTTGGTGTGTTTGCAGCTAACCCAGGGTAGTGCTTCAACGGAAACTGAAACTTGAAGTAACAAGGCAGAATGTGTATTTTATTTTATAAACACGCGAGCCACTTCAGTGGTGTTAGCTGCTACAAATATTTACATGCAGTCATATTATGAATTGTCCTAGCTAAGTGATGGCTAAAGTAATTGTAATTGGCAGATACAATCTAGGCAAGATGTGTTGAAATACTAAACTGGTGTGTGAAGTGTACTTGCTTGGCTGCACTTGACTTATGCAAAACAACAATGAAAAAATATCTTGGGACGGTTCAACAGCACCAAACTTAGCTACACTAATAAGCTTTCTAAAATGATGGTGGCAGTGCTGAGTGATTCTTGGAGAGTCAGCTCGTGTGACAACTTCCTTCTAAGTAGTTTTGAGCTTGATCACGAACTTGGATTACTTGTGTGTTAGCATTGGCTTAAAACGATTCTTCAATAAGTCTTTAAAGGACTTAATGTACGATGACTTCTTTTAAAAGAAGAGTACTATTGTATCGAGGAGCATATTCTTGTGAAAGAATGGGAAGCTTGTGTAAGTGAATGAAGGAAATCGCCCACACTAAAAATAATATTTTACAGAAAAACTTTCAACACATTGTGGAGACTTTATAAGGATTCCCCTCCCCCCCATCCTGGACACTTGACACTTCTTACCCATGATTTCTGGAATCCTGGGAGAGGGTATTCTGCTTTTTCATTTATGTCTTCTGCTTGGGTTTTCTCCCCCTCTTCCTGTTCATCTTTCAATGACTTGTAATGATGTGAAGATGAATTGCAGTACTTTGAATTTGCAAGTGCTTTTTATTGGAGTCAACAGATTAGTTATGTAGGAATACCTGACAGCTGTAATGGTTAACTTCTGTCAGGCCACCTTAGTTAAAAAGGATGCATCTCTAGCCACAGTTGTTGTAATAAGCAAAAAGAAACTGGTGAGAGTTGAATTCCTCTATGGGTTTGAACTGCAATTGCATAATGATAAACTGCAGAAGATCCTTTCCACTGCCTAGAAAGGTGTTCTTAAAAACCCAGGATTCTGAAATGTCACTTACTTCATAGTGCATCTGATTAATGCTTTCAATTTTTTGTTCCGCTGTATGTTAATGCAACATGACTTCTTCCACTGTAGGCCAGGCGGCAATTCGCGGTCTGGTTGCAGAAGGTCGTCGTTTAGCCAATGTCATGATGGGACCTTATCGTCAAGACCTGCTTGCCAAATGTGACCGTGTAGACCAGCTGGCTGCTCAGCTGGCTGACCTTGCAGCAAGAGGGGAGGGAGAATCCCCTCAGGCCAGGGCAATTGCTGCTCAGCTTCAGGACTCACTGAAGGTAAAAATCTGCTCTTGTGCAGTGAAACGCATGATATGCATTTGTGTGTTTGCACTCCTCTGATGAAGTGCTTGTGTGTGGGAGGCATCAATAAAAATAAAAAAGTGCAGAAAAAACCCTGTTGGTTTAGCTGAGATGCTTAAAGCAAACTTTCTACAAGGTCCATGATATCATGCCGTAGGGATTAATTCCAAATGAACAATTTAGAAGTGAAAACAAAGTCTCATTTTAAAAGAAAATAGTATGCTAGCATTGCAAATTTGAGGGGCAAGGTCTCAAACTGTGCTGTTCATAGCTTCTGATGCTGCTTCAAGGAGTGGTATGTAAGCTGCTGGTATTTCAAATTATGTAAAAGGTGATTCATTGATTATGCTTTTAAGATCATTTTATCTTAATGGCTGCCATTGTAATGGGCTTTTTTTTTCCAGAAGAGGTTTTATGGATTTGAATCCCTACAAACTTAGTATTCCTGTATTGTGCTAATAACTTTTCTTTTTTAAGGATCTTAAAACACGGATGCAAGAGGCAATGACCCAAGAGGTTTCTGATGTGTTTAGTGACACCACAACTCCTATTAAATTGTTAGCAGTAGCAGCCACTGCTCCTTCTGATGCTCCCAATAGAGATGAGGCAAGTATACCCAAGTGGTCTTTTTCCCATGAGAAGCTTCAGTTATTGTTTAATTCCACCTGAGTTGGTATTTTGAAAAATGAATCAGTATTTTTTTTCTCAAGCTTGTGATACATGCTTATTAATTCTGACAGCATAATGATTGCTATGTAAATTTCTCTGGACTCTTGGAGATTGCAAATTGTGCTGCATATGCCTAGAAAATATATTGTCCCTGACATCAGTACATGGCAAAGATTTCTCCCTGTGATGTTTCTACCATGTTGCCTTCAGCACGCTAAAAATTCTTGTGCAAAAATCAATGACACACTAGTTAGTGGATCGTATATCTCAACATTATATAAGTGATTAAAATAGTCAAATTCATGCCAAGATTGATCAACAGATTTAACCTGTTCTCTTGCTGTATAATGTTTCCTGTACTTCAAAGCTACTGGCTGCATGTGAAGTATCTAAAACTCTGTGGCTGGCAGCTCTCTTTGGCTAGTTGATTTGAACATGATCAAAATGATTCCCAAGGCCTTGGGGAATTTAGCTTTATGACAGGATAGCTTTTTGTCAAAGTATTCTGTGCCTTGAATAACTAAGGACTGTGGAAGGAGGGATTTTTTTTTTTCCAATGTGAAGCTTGAATTTTTGGGGTAAAACCTCATATTTATCTTCCAAATATAGTTACCTTTGGATTATGGGTTTGAAGATTAATGTCTATGAGATAAAAAAGTTTTAAGACAGTATTTGTTACAGCAGTGGTCATCAGGAATGTACTTAATACCTCAAAGCTATAAAGTGTGGTAGTATCCTTTGTTGCCCAGATGAGTTAGTAAAGAAGAAAGTCCAGTAATGTAAAGATGAAAAAAAAATGAAACGGCTTCAAAGCTTTTGTGTTCTGTTGCATCCGCTCAGGAGATGTGAAAGTGTGAATGTTATGAAGGTGTCTCTGGTATTTGACACTGGGAAGAAATTATGTATTCTTTAGGGAAGTTAGGCTTTTTTTAATGTGTTTTCTCTCCTGACAACTAGGTGTTTGATGAAAGAGCAGCAAACTTTGAAAACCATGCTGCTAGACTGGGAGCTACAGCAGAAAAAGCAGCTGCAGTTGGAACTGCGAATAAAACTACTGTGGAGGGCATTCAAGCAACAGTGAAGTCAGCAAGGGAACTTACCCCACAGGTTTGCTTCCTTAGTCTGGAAGGGCTATTAAAGGGGCTGGGGACGACTTGTGGAATTTTCTTTATGCCTCTGCTATCAGAGAAAAATGTTAATACCAGCAAGGAACATAGTGCTGACACTTAAAAGGGAATGGCAAATATTTGTGTATATGATACTAAGTAGAACAAGCTGATTAAATGACATGTCTTACTCTTCAACTTTTGGACAGAAGCATTAGTGACTTATCCTTGAAACAAAATTACTTTGAGGCTTAATAAATATACGTATGTGGAAAAAATGCTCTTTAATGAACATACTCTAGTGCTTTCAAGAAGTGTTTTTAAATGATAAACATTTTTTGGTATATAAGCATGTAATTGAAGTTCCAGAAAAAAGTATTTGTGTCAGCAAATTCCAGAAGCATTGTAAATCTTCAAGCAGCCAGATGTTGAACCAGAATTAATGAACTAGTATTCCAAATGAGGAGCTACACATCCGGTCCTGAAAAAAAAAAAAAAAGTATTTAATGAGGAGCTACACATCCGGTCCTGGAAAAAAAAAAAAAGTATTTTCAGGAATATGTGTGATGTCATTATATACTGATATTTCCATAATTAAAAATGTTTTTCATTGGCAGGTAGTATCAGCTGCTCGTATCCTCCTGAGAAATCCTGGAAATCAAGCTGCTTATGAACATTTTGAGACCATGAAAAACCAATGGATTGATAATGTAGAAAAAATGACAGGTAAAGTAGGAATTTTTGTTGAAGATTATACTTGTGGCTAACTAGCTGCTATAGATTTTTTTTTCCCCATTCTGTTTGGATCGATGAAAAAGGCATAAGAGTAATGACTCATTAAAAATAGAGAGAAGTGGGAATGTGCTCTCTGACTCCAGAAATAGGTATATGTTACAGCATAAACAAAATACCTTGCTTCATAGGTGTTAACTTTGAGCTGCAGGGGAGCAAATTTGGCTTTAGTTCTTTTGTGGGATAAACAGAATACCATTAGTTTTTATTACGATTGTTATTCTAGCAATGTATCACTGTAGCAACTTGAGGTTTTTTTCTACATAATCTTGGCGTGTCGAATGAGGACAAATAGTTAAGTGGGGGCGAGAAAACATGTTTAAAATGATGTAACAGCTTGGTGAAATCAGTGAATAAAACAAAGCTACTGGTCTACTGAATCTTGCTGAGACACTTAAATGTTTCGGTGTTTCCAAAGTGCAGATCCTTTGCACTGGTCTGCTAGTCTCCTGACTGTATACTACCTCCTTCTCCAGCCCCGTAATTAAATTGTGGGTATTTTAAATCTTACTGCCTTGTCACTATATATCATCCTTAAGTACGAGCAGAGCCAGAGGGATATTTCCTTTTGAATGAATAAGAGAAGTACAAAAAGTACTGAATATGCTTAAAGAAATTTGGTAGGAGGAAGGAAGCTCTGCTGCATATACTGTGTAAGCCAGTTCTTGACTCGAGCAACATTCCATGGTAGATGGGTAAGAGCTTGGGATGCTATTAGTGGGAGCAAGCCTGACCACGGTTACTGTGATAGAGGTACCACATAATCAGAAGTAAAACTGCAGTAATACACTTGGTCTGATTTCCATGCCCCCGTCCACTGCTCCCCATCCCCCAGTTTGGAAATACTTACTTTTCTGGTTGTGAACAATCTCAGGAATACCAAATATCCCTTTCCACAGATGAAACTAGAATGCTAATGTGTTTAACTTTTATTCTAGGGTTGGTGGATGAAGCCATTGATACTAAATCTCTGTTGGATGCATCAGAAGAGGCTATTAAGAAAGATCTTGATAAATGTAAAGTTGCGATGGCCAATATTCAACCTCAGATGTTGGTAGCTGGTGCCACCAGCATTGCTAGAAGAGCAAACCGCATCCTACTGGTAGCAAAACGGGAGGTTGAAAATTCAGAAGACCCTAAATTCCGTGAGGCTGTTAAAGCAGCCTCTGATGAGCTAAGCAAAACTATATCGCCAATGGTAATGGATGCTAAAGCTGTGGCAGGAAACATTTCTGATCCTGGTAAGTATTCAGTCGGCTGATTTCAAATATATTTTTTACTGGCTGAAGATGATGTGAAATAGTGCTTATTTGGTCTTGTACAGCTGTGTATGCCCTTTTGTGCAAATTTCGTGTACACTTAAATCCCAGAACGGTGAAATCAAGGTGACACCACTAACTGCTGAATCCTGCTCTTTTAAAAGGCAATAAAAGACCTTTGGCATATTCAAGGGAAAAGGATTCAGCATTCTAGTTTATGACGTGATTTCATAATCTTTGTTAGAAGAAGTATTTGTCACTAGATATCAGCAGTATTACTTTATATAAGAAAATAGTGTCTAATTTCTTTTATTTTAAAAGGTCTGGGTATTACTTTGGCTACTGATAGTGACTATTACTCAGCCCAGGCTTTATTTTATGTATGTTGCATATGACACTAACCTTTCAAAAGTGTTAATCCACTGTAAACATTTTGGTAGTTTTTAAACATTGTTTTTTTAGGTATATATGCATACTCGGCACGGTATGTTATAGAAGTAATTTTTTTGGAGTAGTGTTGCAGTTCTAAATATTACAGAATGCTATTAAACTGGTAATGGAATTTTTGTTCAGGTTTGCAGAAGAGTTTCTTGGATTCTGGATACAGAATTCTGGGAGCTGTGGCCAAAGTCAGAGAAGCCTTCCAGCCTCAGGAACCAGATTTTCCCCCTCCTCCTCCTGACCTTGAGCAGCTTCATGTAAGTGCAGCATAGTTTGTAATACAATACACAGTTGTTACTGACAACGTGTGGATTGCGCACTGAAATTACTTGAGTGTATTTTTATTCCTTAGCAATAAAATGCATTGTCTGGCCAGCCATGCATACAAATAACCTTAAGTCTAAAAAATACCAATCCAGCTTTCAAAAGAAGAGATTAAAACATGGTATTTCTTTTAACACAGAGCACTTGAAAAACTGGAAAAAGGCATGAGCTCATGCAATCTTGTCTTGCCATGACACCATCCTTTACTCAAACTGTGTACTATTTTGCTGCACTGAATAAGGATTTTTCCCTTTCTTAGCTGACTGATGAGCTTGCTCCTCCAAAACCACCACTTCCAGAAGGTGAGGTTCCCCCGCCCAGACCACCACCACCTGAAGAAAAGGATGAAGAGTTCCCAGAGCAGAAAGCAGGAGAAGCTATTAATCAGCCCATGATGATGGCTGCTAGGCAGTTGCATGATGAAGCCCGGAAATGGTCTAGCAAGGTAAGAAGTTGTTAGATGTGTCTTGTGCTAAAAGGAATAATTTTTTTTTTAGGATCGGTGTGTTTGGTCCAAAGTCAGTTGCCTCAATGACAGAGAATAGTCTTTTATAGACCAAATAGTAAAAACACTACCGTAGGAGGAATTAGAAACAGTTTCAAGTTTGGAGTGAACTAGGGTCAACTGTGCTAATACTCAGAATTGCTAGAATGCTTTATTAACATACCTCTGTGAACACAAATGTGCCTTGTATGCTAAGCTGTTTGTGATCCTTGATGCTAGTATTGCCTAGAGAGCCTTTCTAGGCTGACAAGCTGATTGCTATATTTAAGTGACTTTGAAAAGTCTGTGTGGATGTTGCAGATGCCAGCTGCAGGAATCATGAGCTGGTTTGTCTTGCTTCTGGAAGGAGCTGCAAGTTACTTAGCAGTTAATCTGGTGCGTTTATGATCAGAAAGTGACCATATGTAGATGGCCTGGTCTCATTCTTTTTTGTACTGAGTCACACTCACTGTCAAGGCCAAAATCCTTCATTTCCTTACCATCAGAATTTGGCTTTGAAAATCTCCACTTTTTTTCTCCACCAAATTAGATGGTGAATGAGAAGATAAACTCGAATAGCTCACAGAATCAACTTCTGTTTTGGAAGTACAGATAAAATACAAAATAAGTCCTGCAAATCTCTTTAAGTGTCTCTTCCATGAAATGAAATCTCTATTTTCCCCCCATGCTTCTGGATATACCAAATACAGATTTATATTACTAAAGGGATAGTACTGGAAGGTAGTAGTCATCTCAGAAGGTAGTTCTGAGGCCAGAAGCCTTAATTTCAGCTTCCTAAAAGTGTTTTGATGTTTGAATCCCCAAATGGGTAACTTAATACACAGCAGGTAATAAAATGCTTTTACTATATACATACTAAATTACCTATATATACTATATAAATTCTAAATCAAATAGTGCAACTGTTAGAATATTTATTTATCAAAGCGAAGCAGCAGACCTTAAAACTCATTGCTGATTATGAAAGAGCTCTAAGCTTAGTGTATTTAGATTATAAAACACTGTTTTCATTGCTGTCTCTTTAATTTGAGACCAACAAACCAGTAAGTTAGCCTAGCATTTGTCCTTCCAATTCTTTTTTAGCAGTTCCATTTTAGCAATAAGAGTAGCTAGTATGTTTTTGGGGAACAAGCTTGAAAAACATTTTTGTAGTCTCTGAAGTCACTTATTGGGTGGAAGAGGGATTGATGGACAGTGCTACTGAGGAATATGGGTTAGGCCTGGAAAGACACAAATATAAGGTCTTGCTTGTACTTAATCACAATAAACTGTGATTCTGACTGTGAAACTGTCTTCTGCTTTTTTGCTCAATTACATTAGTCTACTGGTACTTTACCATGTGTTACGCTTATGGGGGGGACACAAGTACTTAGTCTTTAAAAATTTTTGATTACATTTTTCATTCTTGTAAGATTTAAAATTGATTTGGTTTTTTCACCTTTACAAAAACTCTTCACTGAGTGGATTCTGGGCTTTTATGTACTTCACTTTTCTCATGGAGCACAAACCAAATGCTGTCTATTGCTTTAGCTTTCCCTGCCTTTCCCCCTCATTTGGATAAATCAGAGAATGAGGGATATCTGGAAACTCTTCATTAGATTAAGACCTAAATAGAATTTGTCTTTGAAGATGAGTTGATTTGGCAGTATATAAAAGTTACAACTTCCTTCCAAGTCTTCTGTATGTTTTTGTTGGTGTAGATATTTTTTTTTCTATAAAAGGCCATATCTTAAGCAAAACACAGCTGAAAATGCATAGTTTTTGGTAAGGGTAGTTTGACTTTTATCACACTTGGCTTTAGTCAAAGAAATACAGTTAGTAAACTTGAATATTTCTGTACTGAAATGCTGCTGTATTATAAATGCCTGTATTGTTTTTCCACTTACCTCTTCCTTGTGATCTACCCTAACACAATATATTTGCTTGAATCCTCTTTTTTTTTTTTTAAGGTAATGGATACAACATATTGTGGCCAAACAGTATCATATGCTTCATAATCCTCTTATTCTACTAATTCTGTTTCAGTTTTTTTTAAGAACTGTGATATTCACAGCATTCATAACATTCAGTATCACCTCCTCTTTTCATAACCCGATTTTGTGTTTTTCATGTTATCTGTTGTACTTCAATACTCACTTCTACAGTGTCCCCAACTCCATGGGTTTTTTTCGCTCTACAGCAAGCAGTGTTAGTGTTATTTCTGTGATCCTGCTGCTATCTCTTCTTATCACATATATGTGAACGGGCTTCCATACAAAGCTTTCTATCTGCACAAATACCACAGTCATCAGCTGCTGTGCCTGCTTCTATGCAGTCAAAATGGCTTTCATTGAAACAGAAAATCTATTCATTTCACCATTGTTTTGCCAGAAAAATGTTGTTCTGCAAGTCAGCCTCTGTCTGTAGAAGCTGTATGCTCAGATGAAAAATGTTGCTGCATCTTTGAATTGTAACTTTTTAATATTTTTGGTAACTTTGGTTCACAGGTGAAATGTTTGTTTCCTTCTGCTAATCTTATATTCCTTCCCCTCCTCCCTCTGACGTGATCCTAGAGCTGTCTTGTCAGATCCTGAGACCAAGAGGATGTTTTGGTCACTAAAACAGCTCAGTTCATGCTCTTCTACCAAATTCTGCTTCTCGTACTAACTGTCCCCTGTTTCTCCACCCTTGCTGCCACCTGCAAAGCCTGATGTGACTGTGATTAATGAAGCGGCTGAGGCTGGTGTAGATATAGATGAGGAGGATGATGCAGATGTTGAATTCACTCTCCCCTCTGACATTGAAGATGATTGCGAGCCTGAGCTGCTGTTAATGCCAACCAATCAGCCTGTTAACCAGCCCATTCTGGCTGCTGCTCAGTCTCTACATCGGGAAGCAACCAAGTGGTCTAGTAAGGTACTCCCAAGTCTCCCCGGGGACTGATCTGTGTGCATCCAGCCATTTGGAATGCTGACACATTTGCATCACTCTTGATCCCTGCTGGGCCCCGCCATTCTGAATGAATAAGTGTGTCTGCACTTCATTTTAAGGACTGAGAGTGGTTTCACAAGTTTGCTAGATCTTTTTGTTAGTGCTGGATTGAAGCTTGATTCGGGTCACTTATTAATATTTAAAGGCTTCCTCTCCCTTTGCATCTGCCTGTTCTTCTTTGTTATGGCAGTTTTCAAATTGTAGTAGGGGTTGTCTTCCCTCCCCCCCTGTTCTTTTTACCATTAGTTTGGGCTACCTGGGAAGCCATGGTTAATGGTTTCTTAATGACTTCCAGATACAGCAGAGTATAAAGCATTCAAGAAGTCATTTAACGTGTCTATTGTGCTTTGCCTCCATTGATGCAATCAATTAGAATACCTTCCAACAAGGAATGGCTTTGTATGGCAGCATTTGTCGAAGAGGACTGTCTGCTGGCTTGCACTTGGCTGTATTGCAAATGCTGGTCTTGAGAGAATTCTTTTATGAAGAAGCTGCACTGAATGCTGTTAGCTGCTGAATCGAGATTGTGTTTATATGAAACCAGTGGAAATCTAACCTGAGGTTCAGACGTTCACAAGTAGCCTGTCTCTTCTGTCTAAGCACAAATGTTTGCAAGACTGGTCACTTTTTATAGCATGCTGCAAAAAACAAGGTTGGTGTCCCATAACAAACAAAGGTTAGGGGTGTGTGTGTATGTATATGTATTTACATAGATAGATATACTAAACTATTTTACTAAAAAGGGCTTTAAAAATGTTCTTGTCCTTTTCAGATTCTGATGCTTGGATAACTTGTTAGAGGGCTTCGTAAATGACACTGGTCCTAATTTCTTGATCCTCCTACATGAAAACATGGAAAAGCTTTGTGTTATGTCATTTGCATCCTAACTGGTTATACTAGCAAACTGTTTAGCTATTAGGGTCATGGTAACGAATAGTTCAGCTTTTTGTGTCACCTGTATCTATAAAATATCTGGGATATCTTCTCGAATTTGCTAGTAGTGAGTCATGGAAGTATGTGCACAGGGATAGAGACTACATTTGCTAAGTTGGGTTCTCACTGTGTACCCTTTTCTCTGAACTTCATCGGTCATTAATTGTGGAATTATACCGAGGAAGGAGTGCGCTAATACTTAAACTTACTCTGCTAATATTTCATCCACACAATAGGAATGCTTCATGGCACCAACCAACTTTCTACAAAGGTGAATCTAAATATACTAACAGACTACTAACAATTGATCATCTAGGCCTGCTTTTTCTTGTGCTAGGTTTCTCTCTGGAACAGTGTATAAGAAATGGTTTTGCCTTGGTCATACGTAATTCACATGTTTCAAATATTTCTCAGAAGTATTTCTGTGACTGTAATTTTAATGTACTTAATACAAGAAATCTGGATTTTAGTGTAAGAAATATCACTAGATTATCTTTTGAACTACCAAGTTCTTCTCTCCTGGAAGCTTTATTTTAAAGGGAGAGATTTTGTCAAAAAAGATTTATTTTCAAGGAATAACTTTTTTTTTTTAAAAAAAAAGTAATAGTTGCATCTCATTTCCATGTGACCAGTGACAAAAGTTTTGTATGTCACATTCTCTTCCATTTATCCTTTAGCATTACAGCAGCATAGCTGATGCTTTAACAACTTCAGTTTCAGATGCCACTGGATATTTTATGCTCAACTGTTATGACTACACTATTTAACTTAATTAGTGCTATTTAGTTTAACAAGCCATCTAGCATGCTTTTTTTTTTTTAATTAAAAAAAAGCCTTTTTTTTGAAATCTGGAATTTCAAATGCTAATAACATGCTTTATCTTAAAACCTAGCCAGCAGAGCAGTAACTCTCGTTCCATAGATAAACTAACACTTTTCTTTACTACTTCTTTTCCAGTTTTGAAACGAACTTTTTTCCTGAGTGTTAGGAAGAAAAATGTCAGAAACATAATTAGCACAGATCTTCCCTGTTCCTTGAAGAAACCTCTTCTGTGTTCGCAAACGGTTCTTCCATCCTTAACTTCTTGAAAGGGTTGCTACCAAAATGTAGACTGCTGTTCAGTCGTGACTTCTGTGAAGCTTCTGTCCTGGCACGAACACTAACTTATGTGGTTCTCTTCAGGGTAATGACATCATTGCTGCTGCTAAGCGAATGGCGCTGCTAATGGCAGAGATGTCTCGCCTGGTGAGAGGAGGTAGTGGAAACAAGCGTGCCCTTATTCAGTGTGCAAAGGATATTGCTAAGGCATCAGATGAAGTCACTCGATTGGCCAAAGAGGTGGCAAAGCAGTGCACTGACAAGCGCATTAGAACAAACCTCTTGCAGGTAATGAGTTAACTTGTAAATGCCTCAGATACTTCCCCCCCTCCCCCTTTCTGTTCCTCTCTTAGTGTGAGTTAGTACGGGAGTTGTGGATTTTTCCTTGGCTTGTAAAGTTTTGTCAAGTTCTATGTCTGTTTTTAGATCCCATGGTCATATACATTCTGTAAAGTCAGGATTTGTTTACAGGTGAGTGGAAGATGCTAGTGTCCAAAGAGGTTTTGAAAAATACTGTGCTTTGAACACTGGCCTGTCCTAAGCCTGCATTGCTTTTTGTATTTCATCTATTCATTCCTTTGTATCAAAGAATGGTAGCGGAAGTGTAACACTCCTTAGTTTTTCAGTCTCAGCCAAATATACGTCATCCCATTCCTAACTAAGCAGACCCTTGAGGAATATCTGGAGGAACGGAAAAATGTTGGCTCCATCCCAAAAATTCCCAAAGCAAGTAAAATAAGATTCAAGTATCCTACCAATATTTGTCAGAAAGTCTTGAAGGTTATAAAATCCCTTCTATGCTTATTCCTTATCTAATAGTAAAACAAAATAAAAGAATTTATCTGAAAAAAATAATAGTTTTGGTTCAGTTTACAATGTGAAGTGGTTTTTTATCCCCATTCCTTAGGTCTGTGAGCGAATCCCAACCATCAGCACACAACTCAAAATTCTTTCCACTGTCAAAGCTACCATGCTGGGCAGAACTAATATCAGCGATGAAGAGTCAGAACAGGTAAGAGGTGTAAAAATTGATGGTCGTGTGGAATTGTGGATCAGATTTGTGGGGAAAAATATACAACATGTAATATCAGATGTGCTCCGGGAACTCAATGTTTGGAAGTTTACCTCAGTGAAGATAATTTTAGTATAGCACCTTGGTTTCTGGCTCAAAAGCTACAGTTTAATAGAAGAACATCAATCCTTCCCAAGCCAAAAAGCTCCTCTGGCTCAAACTTTTGTATGAGCAACTTCTTAAACTCCTTGACTTAGCAGTAAAAAGCGAGCTAACAAAAGCACTTGCTTCTACAAATACAGCAGGTTTGACACTGGAGGAGTAGTAGCGCCCTCTGGTGGATCGCAGTGAACATATTTATTCTCCAACAACATCTCCAGTACTTGTCTTGCAGTTCTGTTAGCTTCCAAAGGCATGTTTTCAGTTGAAATCCTGCAGTTTTGGCTTGAGAGATTATTCTACTTTGAGACACTAAGCTTTTATTCAGATTTTGCACAAATATACAGTGAGAAATGGGAAAGTCTTGTTGTGAGTCAGAGTAATACTTGCTAGTTTCCAGAGACTAGTTGTTTCATTTACTTTTTCATAGTTTAAGTCAGCAATTGACTGACTTAATGCTTGCACTGGGAGTCCTCATACATAATGGGTTTCCATGCTACTGTCCTGTACATGGTATTTACTAATATATTGGAAATTTTTCATTTTCTTGACAGGCAACTGAGATGTTGGTTCATAATGCCCAGAATCTCATGCAGTCTGTGAAGGAAACTGTGAGAGAAGCTGAAGCAGCATCCATTAAGATAAGAACAGATGCTGGATTCACTCTTCGCTGGGTCAGAAAGACCCCATGGTATCAGTAAACACTTGCCACATAAGTATTGTTTTCTGTAACATAAAACGCCTTTTTTTGGAAACAGAAGAGATATATCAACAGCAAAACGTGCTGTATACATGAGCTTAAGATTAGCTTATGTTAATGCCCCATTCTAAGGGTATGAATTATAAGAGAATGCATTTCAGATGTCTTCGGAATGCATTGGATATCAAACACCTCAAAATTGCTTCCGACAGTAGACAGTTCTTATCCTTTATTTTTTTTGCTTTTGAAGGTTCTCTTCATGAATTCTGTACTCGCAGAAGCACACTTCATTTATGCACTGTATATTCCAGTAGTTTCCATGTGATGATATAAAACATGGACCTCACTTTAAGCTTGAGAGTCTAGGACACTATTGGTTACTTAGCAGGTTTTTTTAGGGACAATCATTGATATAGAAACATTCAACTTTTCAACAGGATTTTAGCTGGCTGTTCTTAAACCATGCAGAAATGATGGAAGGTGTGGCATTTTTAATTAAAGGGGGGGAGGGAGCAGCAGAACAGTTGTAAATTGATGATTAAAGTTCCATGTCCGAAATAGTATTTTTTTGCTTTTGATTTTTGCCTGGCAACAGTACTTTAACAAAAACTGGAGCTGTCTTTGTCACCCTGCTGTCACCCTGTAGGTAGGCATTCCGGAACTCTTGTACTGTACTGAAATGCTTTGCAGTGGATGTTAGTGGCACACTGTTGACAGCTGGAGCCTTATAGCTGGAGACCTTAAATCATGGAACTCTTTCCTTCTTGCTCAGTTCTTGCTCAATTGTGCTGAAAATTCCTGGTTCTCTTAAGCTAGCTGCATGTGCAGGACCAGAAAATGCCACATTCTGGCTCTTTCCTTTTGAAAACCGAATGAGCACATGCAATTATTCTTCTTTTCCTTTTCTCTCCAGCTAATGTTATTCCAGCCACTCAAGGTGGAAATTAAAAGATAAAGATATTCAATTAAAAAAGACCTTTTGCCTCACTGCCCTTGTTTCCAACAATGCATAAGCTTTTTGAAACACAAGCACTGCAGGGACATGAAACCCTTTTTAGGTAGTCTGATGGCTACCAGCAAACGATGGTTCCTAATGCTAAACATACTAGGATATTTTTACTGTTTTTGACATTTGGAGGCTCAAAATTTTNAATTGCTCCATAGTATCTTTTGGCATTTGACAGAAAGGAGAGTTATTGTTTTAGAAAGATTCTCTGTGCATTTGCAAGGAACATGCGCAGACTTCTGCCTAGGTCAGCACTGACCTCATGATGCCCTCTTAATTTGCTAGAAATTGTTGCATGATCAAACCACCTTTAATAGAAGTGCCCTTGTGGAAAAACTGCTCAGTCTTAACAGCTCGAAGAGACACACAATATAGTCAGCTGTCCTTTACCTGTCTGCAACAGTTATTCTATAGTTGGACTTCCTCTACCCACCCTCCCCCCCAGCCCCACCATTGCACTGTTATCTAAAAAGGGAAGGTAAACTGATTATAATACCTCTGCCTCAAATGGACCTTAGCAAGGGAAAGCATGTGTTTGTCTTTAATTCACTCCTTGTGTCTGGGTATTAATGAAATACGTGGTACTTAGGATCTTTCCTTAGTATTCTCTTCCTGCAATTACCTGCAACAGGAAGAGGAAGGAAGGGGTGCCAGAGCCTTAACCTGAATGTCTTGCATTTGGTTGGTTTATACCAGATCTTTAACATAATTGTAATGTAGTAATTTCTATTTAATAGTAAATAACACTGAATAGGTAGGGGTTATTTTTAAGGGATTTTCTAAATAGTCTTCCTGTATTACTTTTCAATGCTCCTCATATTTCCTCCCCCCCATTTCAGGCTTCTCTGAGATTTTTTTTTTTTTAGCATCACTGTTTAGTTGCTTGACTGATATTAATGCAATATTACTAATGCCTTTAATACATAATTGTTTATGCCAAAGATCACTTTTTGTTTATTGAGGAATGTTTGCAGGAAACTTATGAATCATGGTTGCCTTTGATATTCTTCCAGAATGTTTGCTATAAGTTCTTGAACTGTTTTGTAGAAGCTAAGATACTTGTTCACCTTATGCAGTTATTGCTTTTTTGAACACTATTAGTCTTCAGATCTGACATGCAGCAGAAATTTGAAAAAGACCATGAATGTCACTTAGAAATGTTTTACCACTATAAAACTTTGTTTATAAACCAAAACATATTGTATAGTCTAATGTTTTCAACCTTTCTTTTGTTCTGTTAAAACAATAAAATGCATTTGTACAAATGTCAGCTTGTGAGTATTAATGGTAACAGAGCAGCGGATAACACCGTAACAAGAAGAGCAAAAAGCTAAAGAAGCAGAAATACTAAAGCAAAAGAACAGTCATTTCTACATATCCTGAATGGAAAAAAGTGCAAAGTTCCTCAAACAGGCGAAGATTAAAACAAGTTGTTTCTGTCTTTTGTGCCTATAAAACTAGTAATTAAATAACTTATTGGAAGCTGTGGTCCAGTGGGAAAAAACAGGAGTTTTTCCAGAGGCCAGATGGTCATCTGTTCTAGTAGCATGGAACAAGGTTCTGAAAACTTGAAATGGGATTTGCCTGATCCTGTCAATAAGGGAAGAACTGCTACTCTGGCCAACACCTCATTAATCTGAATTTTACTTCACAAATTGAATGCAAGGGCGATTAGCATGGAATCACTGTCCTGTTTCCCTCACTCCTTCACAGCAAGAACCTCTTATAAACACTTTTTTTTTGCTATAAATTTTGACCAGCACACATAATGTTCTGACTTTCTGGAACCAACATTTATTGGTGCTGTGGGATTTAGCAATAATAGGTAAAATTCAGATTTCATACTGTTCACCCAGTTCTCTCCATACCTGAGAGAGGATGAGAACCCGAGAGACAATTACCTTTGTCAGCGCTCCCAGAGCTGGACGCCTAGACAAAGGGAGATCAAATGTTGGCAGTACTAATTCCTCAATAATGACATCCTCTGATTTCTTAAGCTGTACTATTCCTACAGGTTGCTGGTGCAATTTTTTTTTAACAGGGAGAGTACGAACAGAGTCCCCTCTTCTGCAGATTCTGCAGTTGAGTTTCCCGTGTTTGGAGAAATGGCAGGAGCCAGCACACCTACAGCAAAAGGTGTAAGTCTTGCACAACAAACATAGTTTCCCCTGAAGAAAACCATCTTCATGCTCAGGGTGGTTTCCTACCAGGTGAGTGCAATTACTGTTGACAGTGACTTCTGGTGGCGTGCTGTGAAGTATGGATCAAAGCTGTTCCACAGACAAAGACTTTGTGCGTGCTTCCCTGGTGCCTGAGTTACAGAAGGTTGGCAAGGCTTGTTCTGTAACACGCTGAAGCGAAGTGTTGGTGTGAAGGCTAGCCAGTTTTGGTATTACATTATGTTCTGTATCAGTAATGGTGTCAGTTCTGAAAGGAGATCTTGCAGCATTTCCAGGCTGCTAATGCAGAGAGCAGCTCTAGCTACTCAGACTGAAGCTTGGGATGTTATCGGTTACATCTGAAGACAAGACTTCTAGTAAAATTACTGTGACTGAAGGATGCCGTTTGCTGCAACATGGAGCGGAACTGTAGGATGAGTAATGAATTGATGGATGTTTCTCTGGTTGAAAAAGGTAGACTAGAAGGTTGGTAGCTTTTAATACCCAGTGTTGTGTCTCCGCAAATGTAAGGCTTTCTTACAGGTGTTGGTTCTTAAAAGTGCTGTTTTATAGACACTAATCTACTGTAATTTCAGAAATTCAAAACGGTTGTCTGTGGCCAAGTTTACCCTAGTGATATTACCAAAGTTACCAATAGAGAATATATGCTCATTTCTTTTCTTACTGGCTTGCTGCCAGTGTTCAGACGGGTTCCCCCTCCTTTTTTCAGACTGGATCATTTTTTGTCCCAATATTTGAAATTTTGACTACTGAATGACTTTAGTTGGTATTCTTCATCTGAAGCAAAGTTAGCACCTCTTCATCAATTTGTAAGCCAAGCAGGTTGGGGAAACAAAGATTCTCCAGGCTCCCACCCTTCCTTAATTCTGAACTTGGGTTTCTCAGCCTACTATGTACTGACCAAATGTATGGTTTGAAACTTGACAGGTACTGCAGAGCACGTATTGGTTTACAGAGATAAGTTTATGCTGGTTTATATGGAAAAGTTTAGTCAGCTTTGCATCATCACTGTTGTGTGTTTGAAATGTCATAAACATTAATTGTCCTCCATTTAGAAATAAAAGCTATGAAAAGCAGCTTACCTGCCGTGCTCCTAAATACCCTTTCTAAACTTTAAATAGCTCCACAGTGATTAAGTTCAGTAAAGATGTAGCAAATAGTCATGGTTTAATTGTATATCAGATGTCTCCTGCCTAAGAGCATCATGAATAGTTTACAACAGCGTGAACATTTTACAAGAGAAGATGTATTTGCAGTAGAGTTCCCTTTATTTCATAACATTAAAGCACACAACCATTAAATACACTTGACACTTCTATTGTGCTATCTAAAAAGCTACACTCCAATGTACACATGGCACAAATCTGGTGGCAACCACTTCAAACAAGTGGAACATCTAAATCAAAGCAAAGGCTTCACATAAAAAATAGATCTTACTCTCTGTAACTGTATTCTTAAAAAAAATGATGGCGATGATGAGATTGAATGGAAAGAAAGTGGATTACCGAAGCAACAATCACCTCCCAGATTTAATGCAGAATGTTTTTTTTATCAGCTCATCTGCAGATGGCACAAATGAAAGCTGATTAAGGCAAATGCTTCTTAAGAAAGGCGATTTCTTGTAAACAACAAGGAAATTATTTTTTTTCTTCTTAAGAATCTCTTTCTCAGGAGTGACACTTGCTATGTCCCAGGCCCCTGTGGGAACCCTGCCCCTCTTACTGCTGCTCTCTATTTCTGAAGGGATTACGTGATGCTTTGTGGAATGCCAGCTAGCTGCTGGCTGTGGGAATAGCTGAGCTTTCTTTGCAGGTGGCTGCAGCAGCAGGAAGTGCCACCATAAGACTCTTCCAGTGGCCTGTCTGGCCTTCATAATGTGCTTGGCCTCTAGGCTTTGGTATCTGACTGGCAGTGTAGCGTTTGCGACATTTTGTGGATCACCTATATCAAACTATTCACCGGCACAACAATTCAGTAAAAAAAGAGTGAAGGTGTATTAGAAAAAAACGTACCTTATTTTAAAGCCATATTAAAAAAAACTAAGCTATGCTTTCATTTTAAGAGCTGCTGTGAACAAATGCTTTGATCCCAAACTAATCAGTGTCTATTAATTAATTGGCACCTAATTAATAGCAACATAAGTCACTAAGCAGTCAAGTTTTTTTTAAGGGGAATTTCCTCTTGGAAGTAGAGCCTCTTCTCATGTCCTGACTTGGAACTTTCCTGCTTTTGTAATATATTTGACACCTTTAAAAGGCTTGTATTTTTCTCCATACATGTCTAGGCGATTCACTTTCAGTCCTGAAAAAGACAAAAACAAGTACAAAAGTAAAAGCAGAATACTAGACATCATGTCGGTCTGTTTAAAAGTCCTGCTTTCTTGAAGCATGCTAAGATCGGTTAGGAAGCTGGTTTTCCTTCCTTTCACAGGTTCATCTGGTTTGAAACAGCAGAGGAGACCATTCTTGTCACCTACTCATAGCTGCCCTGGCAGGGCAAGAACTTTTTTCTGTTCCACTCAGTGAGCCAACATCCTCCTTCCAAGGGATGAACTACCGAACAAATCTTCCACCGCTCCTGTACACTGCACTCGTTTCCAATAATGTAGATGAAGCGAAGGACAAGTTTAGAATTCTTTTCACTCTAAATCATAATTGCAAGGACCAGCAATCCCTCTATTAATTGAGGAACACCAGCAGCTATTAATTACCTAACAGTTTCAGGTTGTCCCCTGCTTTCTCACAGGTCCGCTATCTCTGGCATCCAGCCATTGGATCCACTATGTTTTGCTAGATTTAAACTAGTGGGTTGCAAAGTTTAAGAGGAAACTGCAGGATCCTGTTCTTACACAAGGACTAACGGTTATTTACTCAGCAAAGTAGTCTAGCAAGCAAAAGGACCATAGCCTGGTACCTACCTAGAAAGGTACTACATGTACCAATTCTCATCTGCTGCCTTCAGTCATCCTCCTTCTTTCCAAATGTGAGTCTTTGCTCTGTTAGGGTCTTAATCCTGCAAAGCTTACTTGCAGAAGCATTTTACACATGGACAACACGCATGATTTAAGTGTTTGCAGACTGAGGCCTTGTTTGCTTTAAATTTACTTTTGCACCTACCCTATAGACTTCATTCTGATTTACTTGCAGATTGTTTTGAAGACAAAAAACCTAACCAGCTCCAGAAGGAAAGAACAAGAAGGACATTCTTTAAAATTAATGGAGTGTTTTGGCCACTAGAAAGGGTACAAGGCTAAAGCAAGTCAAGAGCAGCATGCTAAATCATCATCACTCTTCACTAAAAGGATAAATTTGTATGTTTAATGCATAAGTCAACAAGGAAAAATCCATTATTCTGCACACTTCTCACAGTCTTTCTTAAGCAAAACAATTGGGAATTCACAATTCCCAGCAAAGGTAACTGTCAGGTTTGGGTAAATTGGACTTTACCTTTTTGGACCAAGCTGACTTCAGATCATCTCCAATTAAAAGATTAACAGTTTCCCACTTCAATTCCTACTGCTACTCATTCCATCTGTACCAATTTCAGGTAACACCCACCCACTCACCTGAAATTGCAAGCTGTTGTATCTTAAACTGGATGTTTAAACTTGGATTCTCCTCTGGCTTGGCAGCTCCAGACTGCAGGTTCACTATGCCCTTCAGGTTTGGTAGCTTTTGAGGGGCAATTTTGCCAACGTCCCATGTTAACACCTTGTCGGGAAAGAGAGAACAGTAGCAGTAGCTTTCTAGGAAACAACCAATGAGGTCAAGTTCATGTCAAGCTTTTAGTTTGCAGGCTGAGTACCGAAAGAAGCCTGGTAGCCCTGAGAATTATCCCACGAGCTGGGAGACGGCATGGTTAGGGCTCTTGCAGGTATGGTGTCTTTTCTTTCCCAGCATTTCTTTTGCCCTGTCAGCATTCCTTAGTTGGTCTGTACACTTAATACATCTTATTCCCTTAGTAATGGTGATTATTCCTGTTGTCAGATTGGGTCAGCTAGATCCAGGAAGGAAGGAGAGTAACCAGCACAAAGGCCACAGGAACTTAAACGCAAGAATGAGGAGAACAGGAGCAAGGCACTTGGCAAAAGATGTTTAAGCTAGAGTAACTTTGCTGAGGGTCACTTGCTTCCTGTTGATTCTTACACTTGAAAGAAGATACGTGGAACAAAGTTGGCCCTTTACTCACCCACAAGAGTGTGGTTTGTTTTTTTTTTTTTTTGTTCGTACCATAAACTGAAAATTGTTGATAAATGCAGAAAGACCTCAGTTCTCCCTATTTCAACAAACTTTTTCAGTTACAATCCACCTAGTTATCCCTACTCTTCATAAAAACACAGTATAATTTATTTCTGCAGAGAGGAAAGGAGACTTCAAGTGTTTCTGTTGGGTTTTTTCTTCTTTTAAAAGATGAAGGTTTGTTCTTTTTGAAACAAAATGTTACTTGGAGAGCTTTCACTTACAATTCAGATCAATTGCTGACTGAGATATTCCAAGGGCAGCAGAAAGCTCAGAGCTGGGTGTTAGAGCCAGCGGGATGGTTTGGCTCACACTGCATTTCAGCAAAATGGTTCCTGGGAACTAAAAAGCTTCAGGAGGTTTTGGAAATTTAGGTCTCAAGTGCCAACTCAGAGGCAAGAAAGCAGGACTCCCAAGATACAGTTTTTCAGACCCTCTGTCTTCCTCCCTGTGTGTCTTCAGGCAGATCTTTTTGAAGAGGTTTTTTTTCTCATCTCCTGCTCCCTGTTTTTCTGACTACCTATTTTCAAGTCTACTGCATTTTCTCCTGATAAGTATGTCTTAAAGAACATAGATTGCAAAATATACCATAGCTGAAACCACCAGCAAAATACTGCTGCATCCACTAAAGAAAAATATTAGGGGGTGAAGGAGCAGGGGAAAAGGAAGGAAGGAAAGGGAGAGGGGAAGGGAAGGGAAAGGAGACTGATAAAACCAGAAATCGCAACTGTGTATGTAAGTTTGAAAAAGTAAATTTTAAAGAGAAGATTTTAATTCATAAACATACACTGAAGGGAAAGTTTTCTGCTAAGTGTGGAACACTGCTCTGCAATATGCGTGACTTGTTCTAATGCTGTCTTAGATATTTAAATAAATAAAAACTTAAGACTTACTTTAGTAACTGGGTCAAATGTATAGCTGCCTTGTGTAGCAGTGAGGTTCATATTAAGTACGGCCTTTGGCATGTGAACTGTCATGACAACTCCTTCTACTGTTTTCCCCATATTCTGTTTTGGTCCAATGGTAACATCAAATCTTCCTGAAGAACTGTTTTCCTTAAAACTGATCATGTGTTTCACATATACAGGAATTGCCACCAAGCTGAAAAGAGAAGACAGTAGCTGAATGCATCCTGGCTACTTCTCTACTTGAGAAAATAAAGCTCTTTCTCATAAATAGTTCTTGTGTTTCTGGCAGGTATTCAAGTTAGAACCAGTTTGTTTCAAAAGTGAGAAGTGATACTCAGCTCTTCAACGTAATTGCTGAAGTGATTTTATTAGCAGAGAAATCACAGGGAAGAAAGATTTTATCCAAATCAGTTGCCCTAATCTCTCTCCCTCCATCTGTTTATTTTTTTTAAAGTAATCTCACTGAGCCAATTCTCACAACAGCCACCAGTCAAATCAGACTTCGTTTGCAAATATCTGCAGTTTAGACTTTTTTGCATTATTCTTTTTATGAAGATCAGAGTTCTCTATGTATAGAGACTTAGCCACAAAGCATCTAGCAGCAACAATGGTTACCAGGAATGAATAGCCCTATATTACTGTCGTGTGTGGTTTATCCCACTGAAAAATGATTGCTGAGTATCAGCAGCTCACTGAAAAAACGTTTTCTTGTTTTAGTGTGGACAGAGCAACAGATGAGAAAGCCTGAGAACGTGCGTTTTAGCAACAATTTGAATTCCCCCCAAAACAAGGAGAAATCTGCAGTTACTCAGGTGGAAAGCAGTAGATGGTATATCTGAAGAACCAGTGTGGCTAAATGGAAACGTACTTCTGTGAACTGACACGGTAGGAGATCAGTCTGAAATTCCCATCGGGAGGAATAAACGAAAGGACTCTCTCAGACTCCCAGCGTTTGAACCGAATACATGGATGGAAGCTGACGTCATCCAGTAGCCGTGGGTTCTGTAAGTAGTAGCACAGTAGTAAGTGAAGTCTCATCAAGTATCAGTAGTTTGAACTAGCTACTGAACTCTACACATTTCTTATTTCTTAGACTCTAAGTATCATTCCTAGCCATTATCTGAGACATGTTACTGAGCTAGATGGATTTCTGGCCTGACCTGGTACAGCAGTTCCTGTGAGTGTACTTTTATGCACAGACATAAGCCATTCCAACGACTGAGCAATGCAGCAACTTCTACAATACAACGCAAAACTTGTTATATTATTTTTCTTATGTGTAATGCATGAAGTAGTGATTGTGCTCTTAAAACTGTTTAACTCTGATCATTAAGAAAAATAAATCCCGAGCAATTAAAATTCTCCAATATATGCTAAACTTACCATGAAAGAAAGAGAAAGATCTGGCATTCCTGAGAGCTTAATACACGAATCAATAACACCTTGGATTTCTGCAAAGACTGTGGAACCTGCAGGGGGATGAAAAAAAAAAGACACTTGACTTAACATTATTATCAAGGGCCTAACTAACGTTGTGAAGTGCAGCTAGAGGGCACAGATGACATTTGCACAACACTCAAGAACATGCCAAGCACAGATAGGAAAGGTCATTCCAGTTACCTGTGGCCTGGGCAGCTTGCTAAAATATATAAGCCAGAGCAAACAGCTTGTCCCAAATCAGCTAATTATACTTGTGCCAGCTGTTACACAGGACTTGTACTGGATGTGCTTGAACTGGTTGCCAGCAATGAGCAAATACGAATTTCAGAATATGCAAGCTCTGAATCTTCCATTCTTTCATTCCTGTCCCTTGTCTCCAGAAAACTAGAAAGTTGTGTAGTCAGAATCAAAACACAGTAAGTTTGTGCTATAAAGCTCCAGATAATCTTGGCTTTCACAAGCATGGCTTGTTTAACAGTGGGATTACATATTCATCTTGATGTTAAATAAATCTATAGCAAAAAAAAAAAAAACCACCCCAACCCCAAAGCAAGAATACCAAGCATCTTACCCAGGAAAGGCTCATTTCCTTAAATGCCCTCTAAGGACAGAAAGGCATGAGCAGGACTCTGGACTAATTAGCCCTACAAGCAAAGTTTATTTTAGAAGACATGTAGAAACTATTGCTGATCTAGTCAAGGCAAAGGAGAAACTGTGGGTTAATACTTTGCCTGAAAAGAAGGGATCCTGTTTCAGATGAAAGCAGTTAACCATATCCCTATGAAACAAGAAAACATCCCTATTCTAGGGGAGCAACCTTATCTACTTCTTAGTTCTAGTGAAGGTTAGGAAGAAAGATCCTTGCATTGCTAGTCCCCAAGGGATCAGAGCAGAAAAGAGTAGCTATGACTACTGCAGTGGCTCCTCAGTAGGAAATTTAAACACTCGATGGATACTGACTGGGCTTGAAATACATACAGAAATACAAACATGATCTTGATTATAACTCCTCAGACTAAGCACTCATACTGCTTTTGGGAACCCTGTTGAGCTAGGAGAGTAACACAGCCGGCAGGGTGTTCTGACTGTGACTGCCACCTTCTTTTAGTTTCAAGAAGGTGAGAGTAAGAGCTGCACAATAGCTATTTATGACTATCCAGTTCAATGGTGGCCAAAGCATTTGTCGAATTAGTGTATGGAACCAAAACAACATTGACTACTGCTACAACAGCAGCACTGAATGAAGAAATCAGAGATTTGCTCCCTGCCCCATACCACCACAAAATGGTGTCATGCAGTCTTCAGCTTTAGTAACTGATGGCCCCAACAATGAACAAAACAGCAGGCTCCTGCCCACAGCATAGCAGTTTTCTTTTTGGATCAGTTTTTTTCTACTTCTTGGCACTAGCAACACTTACACAAAAGTTATCAGATTCCTCGTCAGAGTTAAATCTCAGAATAAAGATTTTTGTATTTGAAGATATCATGTTTCATTTACAGAAAAGAAAGAAGTATTATTATGCTTCATAATATCTAGCTCCAGTTTATATATAAGGAAAACAATACTGTCTAGCTATTTTGCACCAAGTTTTGTCTTGCTATCAGAAGAAAGCTAATGAAAGCTTTTGTCTTGCTCATTTGAGGGCCTATGAGGACTACAGTAAACTGTTGGCAGGAACAATGGAAGATAATGTTCTCATCACATTTAAAACTTCAACTATTTTTTTCCATTTATATCTCTTAAGAGATAATCAATATACAAAGAGAAAACATCTATGTACATAAAATTTCTTTTCGATGTTCTTGAATGAGCCTAGAGCATATTGCTATTTTAAGATGAACTGAAGAAATACATTTGCGCACATCATTTTAAATAGTATATTTCTATTTAAGATATAGATTCATGGATATAAAACACAATGCAAAAAAGCGGTTTGATTGTATTCTCTCTAAACATCAGCAGCTAAATGTAAACGCATTCAACAAACAAAAATGAGTTACCTGATTTGTCTATAATTGCATCGATTTCTTCAATGACATCAAAATAGGCTTCATTGTTCGTGTATTTTACCCCTGCTCTGCGCCAAGGAATGTTGGACAACTGTCCGGTGGGAAGTGTGTCACCCACATTACTACTGCCTTAAAAATGAAAAGGAAGTCAAAATCAGTAATTAATTACAAGAGGAATGTTTCAACTGCCAAAATTAAGAATCAAAGTAAGAGCTGCCCCCAAGAACTGCAGACTAGAACCTGGACCACATCATGTGAACGCACTTTAAGGATGTGTCCAGATTTACGGTTTTCAGACTATACTTTGCACAGCAAAATACAAGGCTCAAGTCAGCAGGAGGTTTGAGTGGGAGTGCGAAGGATTTCATCACCACCATTCAAGACATTACAGCTCCTTGTGAGGGCCTTAAGCATGCCTCCCCCTTCTCCTAAGAGTTTTAGCTGGCTGACTTCAGGGCTGATTAACTGATAAGAGTTGTTATGAAGAAAGACCTTGAAGAAGCCTTAGGGAGGGCTCCCACCTGCTTTGCTTGGGAGCTGTTGTTAGGCTGAGGCTCTCGCCCTTAGTACCCATCTGAGCTACCTTATAACAACATGACAGTCACGTCTACACCTGACCCTGGCCCATAGACTTGACTTTCTGGCTTGACCTGTCTCATCATGAGGGACTTTCCTGGCAATCACTGAGCTGCAGATGACCCTGTTATCATCTGAGCCCAAGCCTGACCCTGACCTGTTGGCTCAACTTCTGGGCTCCTTAATAGTGATGCCACTGCCCCCGCCTGCCTTGGTGTTACTCTCAGCTCCTGGTTCTTAATACCACCCAGTGTGAGAAAAGGGCTTCCTGAGCTACCCAGTTAAAAAGTAAACTGATGATTCTTTAAAAAGGGGGGCAGGGGAGGAATCTTATCACTTCTGGAGCTTAGGTGACTGATCTTGGAATCCCAGTATAGTGGAAACAACTCCTTCTGCTAGAAGTAGGTCTCGGGACAGGGCCACAGCTCATGCTTGCGTGTGCCCTTTAGCACAAGAAATGTGGTAATGTGTCCTGCCACATGAGACAGCTTCACTGAGAAGCTGGTGGCCAGCAGTTATCATTTCTACACAACCTGCTGGGTAGGCCCTCTCCTAGCAGGCAGAAAACAGAAGTTTTAATTCTTTTGAGCTAGTAAAATAACTCACACAGAAAACCCCCTCCCTAAAGTCCACCCTGGTGCTATAACACCTGGGGGAGGAGTTGCAACCATTTCCTCACTCCCAATGCATCTCTAAAGGGGAGCAGTGGCGGTGTCCATGGTTTGTGTCCCTCAGCAGCCTTGCAGAGCGCAGCAGCGCTATGCAGGCTGGGCTGCCAGGCCAGGTAGGCGGCAGAGCTCTCAGGCTGCAGTTTCCCACCTGCTCTGTGCTGAGCTCTTGACAGTGACAAGATGCAGGCTGCCCTGGGCAGGCGCTTTAGGCTCCTAGAGAATTCTAATAAAGCTTCAGATAAAACAAGAGGATTTGATGCTGCAACCCTTCACTTCAGGAGTCTCAATTTCCCTTACAGTGGTGAATCTAGTCCATTAACATAATAGATATTTTTCATAACTTCTACAATCCACGACCGCATGTAAAAGAAAACAAAACAAAAAAACCCAACAAACCAACCAAAAAACAGAAATCAAAACTGATGAGATTTATACTCAAAGATTAAACCACCTGTGCTACCTTAAAGACCAGCTTCTGCGAGCGCTACCTCTGTGTGGCCCTGCAGCCCACCTACTACACTTCTCTAACGCAATGTACAGGCGAACATCTCGCATATCTCTTGCCCCATGTGACACCTCATGGCGTACTTCCCTTGCACCCACTTGCCAGACAAGCAGATTCTACCAGCTCTGCTGACAGACATTTGGCTCTGTCAGTGCAAGACATACCCTTTTACAACAGCCTGAAACCAGCTCCGAACTTGATGGATGCTGATGGTGGTGGGGGCGGGGAGGAGGCTGAGGACAGGCTATTTTCTTCCCTTCATGCTATCTGTTCCCAGCCAGCAAAGATTTATTAGGTATCTGTTATATACCTCTCTATAATGATTTCTTAGTAAATGCATAACCTTCTCCAGTGCCCCTCAGTTATTCAAGGCTTGGGGCTAGCTCTGTACCAATCCCAGAGCACCTGTCTCCTGTATGTGCTGTCTGTGCTGGGAACTGCGATTCCTGAGGGACTTTGGCAGCTGTGGCTGGACCAGACAGTGCCACTGGGAATATCAAAGGGGCCAGGCATAAACTGCAAATAAGGAGGAAGTTGCTTTTATTCAACTCTTTAATTGTGAGAAGTGGCAGGACAGTGGCCTTGCGTTACAGATTCACACCAATATGATATTTTTTAGCTATGAAGCATGATAGGGCTTTGTTTTTAAGCAGCCAGTCACCGCTGAAAATTCTTTATTTTCATACCTGTGATGGAGTTGACAACGGAGCGCAAAATTGTGGGAGGCTTAATCAGCTCCTTCAATATGTTAGATTCTGTTGCCAGCGGAAAGCCATTGTCTAACATTTCTTCTAGAAGTTCATACACAATAACTACATTGTCCTTAATTGCAGTCTCAGAACATTCGCCAAAGTAATCCTAAACAAATCAGAGATTACAAAGGAGAGGATTTTTATTCCTGTTAAAATGCTTTGCAAAAGTTTTTTTGGTTTTTTTGCTTACAGAAACCCTCCAGTATATCAAGGAATTTTAGTGCCTAAACTGACTAGCTACTTCTATAGTCTGATTGCATCATATGTTAAGGTTACATTTATCATCTAATTAGAAATAAAGACAGCGTGAACAGTGAAATTAATGTAATCTGGTTTACTAGTACGTATGTCCGAAAGGTTCTCCTACTTGTGAACATTAACACATCTTCAATTAGAAGACTCTTGTAAAATAAAGAGACTATCTTTTGGCAATGCGCAATCTTCACAGAGGTTCCTTTATTTAGAGTATCTGTGAAATAGGTTGAAAACTGACTCACGCTTCACATCTCTTTCCTCCCTACAGAGTGCTTCATGATGCTCCTTCTTGTTCATCTATATAACATGAACAGTACAAAAGCTTACAGAAAAAAAGACAGCATTTACAAAGTGGGATTTGAGTTTTAGTGCATATGCACTGGTATCTATAAATCACATGAATACACAAAATATACCTTCTTTTTCTTTGTACTCCATAAACCAGTGCTTGACTTAAAAATTGCAAGGGGAAAAGTCACTGACAGGAGGGTTTATTACCTTTCTTTAAAGGAAGTTTACACAAAAATTCCCTTGGAATTATTTCAATTTTAAAATAATTTAATGGTGACAGACCTGGAAAGTATCTGCTACTCGGTGTAGAAATTCAATCACAAAGAGTGGTGGCACTTCTGTCTGTATGACAGACACAAAGAAGATTTTATCCCGATAGATGCTGATGAGGTAGTGATGTGGCGTTGAGATGACAGGAGGCACATTCTCAACATCGATTGCTTTCTCCTGAGCTTCAAAGAAATAATCACACACAGATTGGCTCACAACGCTCTTCCAGTGCTTCTCCAAGAATATATCACCAGAACAGTTTATAAGAAACAGGCTGTGGATCATTTTCTGTTGGAAACACATCCAAAGAAGTTAAAATAAACAAAAGGATATGAGGATTGACATTATTTCTTCTCCCAGATTCCCTTTCTTATGACAGTTATTCTTTATGAACACTCACTGGGAATTTAAGAAAAAGATCTGCTTTGCTGCTTTTCTCTAAATTGCATTTTCTTTATTTAGAGGAATATTTCACAGTGGATTAAGTCGCTAACATATATCACCATGTAAGCAAGAAGCTAGCACCCTTGATTTCCACTTTCATCCCTATTTGGTATTTGTAATTTATTTCTTAAAGAAAAGATGACTCTCAGTAGTTGGCACTCACTTAAATATGTTTGGCAACATGTAAGGGTAACTTATACAATAAGTTTCCTATGGCAGAGGAGTTTGCATAACATTTACACACATAACTAAGAATTGCGCTATCTTAAAGATATAGCTCGTCAGCTTTCAGCTATTGAACTAGAAAAGTGTTTTTTATTTGCTGGCTGATTAGTCTTTTACTTATCATCTATGCCAAGCTGCACTTGGATAAAGGATTGGAATTCATTAAATGTACACAAAACCAGGAGTTTAAATCTGGTGTAATGAATAAAATTGCCTCAAATGTGCTTGACACACATGAAATATGTTTACATAAAATGTTTTACACTTAAAACCTCACTCATGAAAAAGGGGAGCATGAACTACAGATAACGAATGCAACTTTTCTCTTATATCTTTAAAGATTTACAAATAACATGCCTCAGCCACTGATCCTTCATTTTATTAACGGGACAAGAAGCTTATCTGCCTTTTTTTAAAACTAATTCGCAGTCTATTTCTCAACTTCCAATGAGATAATAAGTGAACTAAGTTGTGGATTCAAATGAATTGAATAAACTATTTTCTCCGCACCTACAGAAGAGACAAATGCTATCAGACTTCAGTTTATCTCTTTAGCCTTTACATCAGACAGATATAATGCTTTGGCTGACCTGCAACATAACCATCCTCTGACAAAAATAAGGTCCAAGTTTAAACTCAGGCTTAGAAAACAAACAAATTGTAACCCAAGCACTGGCTCCTCACAGTGAAGTTAACCTGGTACTTACATGCTGCATGAATTCATTCTGTAGTTGAGGAGGCTGCCCCTGCCACTGGCTATTCATCCCTTTTGCCCTCCAGGTATTGATTTGAGCAGGTCTATGGCTCTGCAATTACCTGTATCAGGAAACTGGTCCAACCATAAATTGACCCAGAAAAAGGAGTGTCTGGCCAGATCAGCTTCCTAATGCAAGTTATTACATTGTCAGAGAGTGCTACAGCTGGCACAGAGGAGGTGGTGGAAATGGGCAGATGATAGCAATGGAGATACCCTGAATTGAAGCTTATTTAGTCTTTGGAGGAATTCAAACATGACTGGAAAAAGACCAGTTACTGGGTGTCCAGACCTTGAAACTGGAAGACCACCATCAACACTGCATGTCCAAGAGAAGCCAAACACATCTACCAAAAACCTATCATAGTTTTCATTAATCTTAGGATGTTTGGCCAGGATCATGCCATAAAATGCAGATAAAATTTGCTCCTTTGCTAATGTTAACTCTGGCACGCAAATGTGAAGACGGCACAGAAGCATCTACGTGTAAATGGCCCAGTCCCACAGAGATATTAAGGAGTCTAAATGCTGTATGATTAAGCCGCATTCCAAAATACTGGAATAAGCACTTAGCTCCATCCAGAGTAAGCTCTTGTTGCTGTGTCTGAATCTAAACTGTCCAGAGTACTAGGCTGACCTCCCAACACAACTGTAACACTAAAAATGGCCTGGCCCTGCAGATCTTGACAAAACAAAAGTATGTCTTCCAATGCTTACCAGAAAAGGTGAAAAAGGACTACTAAAAAAGGTAGTTAGCATGCTATTTCCCTCCACCTAAGTCAGCAGATGTGGGAAGGGAGCCAAGATCCAGCTTTTCAAATTCTAAACTCCAGCTGCTCCTTCACATGCATGACAGCAATGTGCTCATCTTCATTGGGGCCTTGCCAGGTCTTAGATACCTCCTGCTAAGAGTACACTGTCTTTGGTGGTAGACACAAAAAGACCAATAGTCAAAACGTGGACAGAAAAATCCAACTAAGCCAATACAGTACATAAGAGGAAGTTCTTTTGGAATTTGCTGAAGAGTGGGAAAGGAAAGAAAGCTACAAAGTGTTATTGCATGTTTCTACTGTATCTCTCCTGGACCAAATTAATCTCTAATTTAGTTTGTTAAAAAAACAGACAATTTTAATACTGTGAGCACAGCATTCTTATAAAGGAGCCTTGACACAATTGCTTTAATCCAGTTTAACTAAACATGTTGTGAATTTAGCCAGCGCTAAACATTAAAACCCTCCAAAATCTCCTGGATAGTCACACAACGGTGGCAAGTATAATCAACCACTGAATGTCAGTATTGTTCCACACCAAGGCTGCCCAAACATATGAAGGTGATCAGCTATAAAGCTTAGAATAGTTCTCGGTATATTTTAATATGGATACAATAGCATATCTGTTAACAAATATAAAACCCAATTCCTAGTAAATGCACACAAAGCTGCACAGCAGAGCTTCAATACAAGCAGCACCAGTAAGACTCCATTTCCAGAGGACTTTACAGCCCATTGTGGAGAAGCTATGCTGGACTGCAGGCAGCTTTGGATGATACTCTGACAGAGTGTTTTTAAGCCCTAGCAGTTGTCCTGCTGTTAATATTCGTACAGATGCTATTGATCAGAAACAATTGCATTTGTCATGATATACTTTTAACAAGCACAGCAGTGCAGCAGGCCAACATAATCACTACCTAAATACAGCAACTTCGTTCTACTGTGCCCGCAGCAAGCTCCTGGCACATGAAATGGCTGTATTAGCAGGGCCTCTTCTTTTGCCATAAGTTCCACTTAGGATATTAGACCTCGACTTGATATGCAACTGAGGGAGGGCATGGGTAGCCAGAAAGGGCAGTAGCGTTGGACCACTGCCCCTGTTTACTCATCTGCCCCAAGCTGCCCAGGTACCGGCTGTGTTCATACGAGTGTTTGTGTGGCGTCGTGGTGAATTGGAGTAGCAAACTGAACCAGGGGGCCACGCTTGGCAGATTATAGCTTTACAGTATCTGTGGAAACTAAGCAGTAAAATCCCACCTAGCTGCTGACCCTATCTTCTAGGTAGAAAGATAGGGATTACAGGATTTCCCATGATACATAATTATTTTGCTTCTAGCATAAGAGTTCCCTCCAAACCCCCTCACATACTCCTTTCCTCCTTCACAAGTTTTAGCAGTACACTAATTTGAAGTGCTCTGGAAAAATCAAAGCTCTCTCCTTGCAGCTTAAGCACAGAGCAGGCAGACCCACAGGCACAAGCCCTGCCCTATCAGTCAATGGGCAGCTCAGTTTGGATGCTTCCTCTGCCAGGGCTGACTATAGCGAAGCAGCTCTTATAGCAGCGGGGACATCAGTCTATTACAAGCAAGACTAATTTGATCTATCCCATACACGGTCAAACAATTGGCACCAGGCAATTAAAGACGGATTTCATGTTGGATGTCTTACAACTGGTACTACTACAAAAATATCTTATGTAAGCTATTATTTAACAAAACTTACTTAGAGTGCTCCCAATACCGAAGATTTCTCTGCTACTCTATTTTTGAGTGTCAGATTTCATTTCAGACACGTAGACATCCCTGAATTCATTTCTCAGTACCCTACTTTCTTCTATCTCATCAGAACATTAGATTTGCAAAGAAAAAAAGATTAAAAAATGCTGAACATAAGAAATCAATCTAGTAACAGTAAGACTCCTCACACCAATAGGTCAAGTTAATACTTGTGGCCAAACAGCAAAGCATGTTAACATCTGCGACACTTTGAGGGTAAAGGTCTTGAATCAAAGTTATTAAGTTTAAAAAAACAGTAGCAAAAGCACACCACCAAAATTTAAAAATCATGAGAGTACCCATGCAGCAGCGTACACATACACCACTTTGAGATGGCAGCATAAAACCACTCTATGTAAAATACTGAAGGTGTGCTTCTAGGACTATTTCAAAAGGACATGCCTCCCACCTCTCTGCTTTTAGGCCTACCTAAGAAGCAGACTGAAGACGTACGTGGATTATTATACCTTTAGTCCAGAGCAAGCCATTCAAGCTCATTTTTAGTAGGCTGACAGCCTTCCATACTACTGCCTGACTGAAAGGCATCTTACAGGCACTGCAGCAACAAGCAGCCCAGCAGAGGTTTCGCAACTCCTCCTCACAGAATTCCCATCCTTGCTCTGACACACGAAACTCCACATGATTCTCTGTAGTCATTTCCATCCTACCAGAATTTGAAGTCCTCACAGAAGAACTAAATATTTTAACTCAGGTGCCTTCGATACACTGTTTCCAAGTCTGCATCTTTTCTTTTGACTAAATCTGGATTTTGCAATGTTGCTGATTTTTCAATCTCTTGGCAGAGAAGCATCTGGACTGAAGTCACAGCAGGCTCACAAGAGAAAAGTGGAGCTCATTGGCAAGAGGGAGAGGCTGCGAGCATGGGAAAAAGACTGATTGCACGTGCTTGTCCTTAGCTACAATTAAGTACTCTAAAATGTAATTAATGCAGAAATACTGTTACAGCTGCTTTTCCATAACGCTGAGCTGAGTTAGTTACAGTCAAAGCTCTGAAAACCAGGAAGTGAGGAATTTATCACTGACCTCTGCAATGCCCTTTAGAGCTAGGAATAATTACTGAAAACAGCTCAAAATGGGACCATCACTGGGAAAGTATTCCACAGCTCCCATGTTCCCTGCATTTGGCGTAGCTGCTCTGAAGGCTGGAAGGATTAGTGTGGGCGGACTGTCTGGGCCTCTGTTATGTATTTGTGGAAATGAACTTGTAGTGACAAGCAAATGGAAAGTAATCAAATGCTTAAAGTAATCTAGAGAAACAAATAAGCTAAGATAGGCAGTTCTATTTCTATTTTAAAGCTAGTAAACTACCAGCTGGCCGGTAGTTTAGCTTTTTCCTACAAACTCAAGATGTGTCACAAATGTGCCACAGATGTGGCAAAACTAGACAATCTTTGCTCCCCACCTCCCCAGCCCCATTCACCGGCTCTTAAAACAGCAAACCTAATGAAGAGAAGTCCTATTAAATACTTGAATGACGTTTTCAAGACAGCCAACATGGCAGCTCTGAACATATGTATAACTGGCTGGACCAACCTTGACACAACATTAGAAGTTGTGATTCAAACTGATATACCTGGAAGTCTCAGATCTTACTAAAATGTGAATGTTCTGTAATTTCACAGTTTTTGTAAGGCTCCTATCATTGTTAGCATAACTTACTGCTGCTGCTCAAGTGTCGTTGATCTTTTTATTTATAAAATGCCCACAGCTTAGGTATCTGCACATTAAAGTAAAAACATTTTTGCAATCCTTCTTAAGAACTACCTGGTGTCTCTCCCTGTTAGTCAAGCAAAAGTCCCATAATCAAATCAACTCTAACTTAACACCATGAAGTGCTTGTGTCTGTACAACTACTCAGATGCATATTTTACCAGCAAGATCATCCCTATTAAACACTTTGCTTCCCAGATGCTCAGTATACATTTATTTATCTTTACTCTCCTTCAAAACACTGTTAGTAACTTTCTGGAATTGTTTTTAAAAGAAAGTAGTCCTTTGAGAATACTCTGAAGTTGTCTTAAATCAGTGTTTGGTATCCATAACAAAACTTCCAACTTCCTCCATGCTTTTACCAGTAACAATCACAGCCTCCTTAAGAAACTGTGCAGCATTTCATCTACTGACTGATGAGCTTTCCAATAATACATTTGCATGGCGCTGCCGTTCAATTTAGTTCCAGTATAAATCTTCTAATTGCTGGCAAGATAGTTCCATCTCTTGCCAACAGAACAATATTAGATCCTGAATAATCGAACAATATCAGATCCTGAAAAACTGCAGTTCCCTTTGGGACCTGCAAGAACAGAAAGCTTCATTGTAAAAGCTGAAAAAGCAAGCGTTTCTTAGAAAAAAACCCCACCAAACCAATTAAAAATTCATTGCTAAAACTACATTTTTACATGAAGATGGAACATTTCTAACACAATTTACATCTGAACCAGCTGCTTTAGGACTACTAAGGGACCACTTAGGAAATTCACTCTCTGAAAGCAGTTACTGAATAGATAGAGAGGACCAAATGGACACAGGCAAGGTGAATATCTTATCATGCATTTACCGTCAATGGGATTTTCAGACACAGGCTGATAATTAGGCTAATATTCCAGCCAAACCATGGAGAACTCTGAACGGCCAAGGCAGCAGGATTCGATCAAAGGATATAAAAGCCTTGTCTCAGTAGTTCTTTGGTAAGATGTTCTCCCTCATGCTCTCCCAATTCATTGCTCCAGTCTGACAGGCCAGAGCGACAGTGCTACCAGCTTTATACTGCTCTTTTTCACAGGCTCTATTTTAAGAGGCACTCGAGGTTCCAGAAAGGACAAGCACAGTGCCAAAGAGCCATGCACTACTGAAATACTAGATCAGATCCAATAAGTATCACTGGAACCCTGCCGTAAATGACAGCTCTTACTAATGTGTGCGTACTCCGCCACAACTAGGCCAAACACAGACAGTGGAAAGAAGGCATATAGCCATTTTTACCTCCCTTCTCTTCCATGAGAAGCGAGCAGAGCGGCACTCTTTAATTCTTCCATCCTATATGAATAAAATCAGGCTCCCGAATACTAAGTCTTAAAGAATTTTCTAAGAAGTTCCTGTTAAAAAGCAGCCTCTCATGCACTATGTTGAATAGGCATAAAAAAGATTTCATTTATTTTCTGTGTATTAACTAAGTTTTGAAAGCTATATAGGAAGCTGTAAGTTGGGGGAAAAATAAGAAGGGAAATAAGAAGAAGGAACTTAACATTTTAAAAAGGTTTAATTTGGTTTCTTCCCGTTATTACAGCCATGAAGTACAGCTGCCACTTGTCACCTGCTGTTCAGACTGCTCTACCTCAAGGAATTCAATTTCTCTTTCATGAATTCTCATGACAACGTTTCTGTTTAAGATTCTTAATGCAGAACTACTTGTAAGGAGAGCTTTGTTTGAAAGAGTAACTGTGACTTAGCTGGTGCATAGCTATTTTGCACAATGGGAAATTTCATTTCTGGACAAGGTCAGCAAAATTAAGCATTAGAGGGTGTGGAGTGGTCTTAACGTTTAATTTGCCATCTGCAAGGAATTTTCAGGTATGTGCACACAGACGGGAAAGAATCTGCTTGTCCCTTTTTTTTTTTTTTCCAAAACCACGTTTGCTTGTGGTTTTGAGTTAGCACCCAACACACCATAGATTAAATCCTAGATATTTACAGTGAAATACCAATCAACTTTTTTTTTTTAAAAATAAATAAGAAGCTATGTACAATGCAAACCTGCTGGGAACTGCCAGCTGAATCAGTCTCATGGTTGCTATAGTCAGTTCTTTTGTAAAACATTGCTTCCATCATTTTACCTCTTGCATGAGTAATTTAATTTGCTTGTGCTTTTCTTGCAAAATAACTTTTCCTCTCCCACACTGCAGTCTGCCTTCTATGAACACGAATTTTCATTATTCAAGTATGCTTTTTGCCTGGTTGTTTTTACAGCAGCTGCATTTAATGGTTAAGCTATTCCTCCAGTCTGATCGACATGTAATAGGTACAAATCATTCATCATACTGAAAAGATGGTAAGTGCATTGCTGCTTCAAAGCAGATTAGCACTGAAACAAAAGAAAAGAAGCGACAGCCTCCACTCAATTACCCTGCTAGGTACTGAACAGGGCAGAAGCGATGTGCAATGCACACTAGCGGATGATAACGGATTAATTTCCAGCACATATTATGCAAATCTACACTCACAGGGTCCCTTGCTAATTAAGCAAGTACAGCATGACCAGACCCACCATGTTTGCAGCGATGCTGCTGAAGAAAGATTCGGGTGACCCAAGTGCTACCCCTCCTGCAGCCCCCCCCCGCCCCTCCCGGTGTGCCTTTGCTGCGGGTTTTGCATATAGCTTTGAATGGCAGTTCCTGCATCATCCCTCCTGCCATCTGTGCCATCTCCCCTAAAAACTAAACTAAATGACCTCCCTGGGCATAATCCCTCCTTCCCATCCTGCTCATCACCTTAGAGTAACCTGTGTAGGTCCCCCTGGGACTGGGGTGCCGCTCCGAGGAGACGCCCGGGCAGACGGCAGGCCAGCCGCTTCCTCGCCCGGCCTCACGCCGAGACGCCGCACACCCGCAGCTCTGACAGGCACCAGAGCCCAGAAAAACAGGTTTTTTTATTCAAACACGGAACTAATTTTGTATTTAAATGGCCGGCGAACAACGGAAACGGACGCAGGTAAAACGGGAAGTCTGGCACGTATGGGGCCGTCTCCCTCTGCCACGGCCGAGAGGGATGTCGCCCCTGTCCGACTCTAGCCACCCACCACAGCCGGCGGCTGCGTACGGGGCCGGGCACAGGCGGCTCCCGCCGGGCGGGGGTCCCGCGGCTGCCGCCGAGGCC